>JAUTXX010513743.1:0-11790 GCA_032273605.1 Panulirus laevicauda | reverse complement strand
TGTATATATAGGAGAGAGAGAGAGAGAGAGAGAGAGAGAGAGAGAGAGAGAGAGAGAGGTTTGGGATAGCTGTGTCACTGTTGGAGATAAGGAGTATCATGACAGCCAGCAGCTGCGGTAAGAGATAAGATACCCAGTACCTGACTCCCATCGTC
Organism: Panulirus laevicauda; assembly: GCA_032273605.1. Lineage (NCBI taxonomy): Eukaryota > Metazoa > Arthropoda > Malacostraca > Decapoda > Palinuridae > Panulirus > Panulirus laevicauda. The sequence continues at coordinate 11,635 of JAUTXX010513743.1, read as the reverse complement.
CCGTCCCACACGCTGTACAGTTGTACAATCCCGCCATCAAACCTCATGTCCCACAAACTGACGAGTTAATAATGATGATTCATATACCAATCCTGTAAGTACAACTCAAGGGCTCACAGTCACTGTTGGCTTCTTAATAAGAATTATTGGAACATTACGTAATAATTTGTATAAATTGACACAAACATATAATTTTTTTTCAACATGAATAGAACGTCGTAATAAAGAGAGAGAGAGAGAGAGAGAGAGAGAGAGAGAGAGAGAGAGATTACGACTTTACTGAGGTGTTAAACTGAAAATTTACTCCTTCGGTTTCCCTAAAAAAAAAGTTTATTGTAAAACTTTTAACCATAACTAAATAAACGTATGACAGAGCAATATACTAAAGTTAATAAACTTAGACATTCGTATTGATTGTTCAGTAATTGATGATACTTAGAAAAGTATGCTACAGTGTTAGAGTCAACTAATGTTTTCACCTCAGTCATTGGCGTGTACCATTTATACCTTCAGAGGTCAACAAACTGTAATCTAACTTTAAGATAAATTCTATTTGTACAAATTTTACTTCGATGTTGGATTGCCTCTGTCAGAAATCATATATCCAGTTAAATATGAGCTTTTCCAATGCATGTGTTGGTAAACATCATATTACCTTAGATACTTATTTTTCAGAGTTGAAATTTCTTCGTTATGATCTGCATCAATGTCTGCACATGTTATCTCATGAGAGGACGGGATTTCATTTTCAAAATTCAGGTATGAAGTTTTCTTTACGTTTTAGTCGCAATTTGTATTTAAGCCATGATTGGCATAGTCTCAGGAGTTATTTTCTCATACAGAATATATTTCAGTATCATACAGTAAAAAAAGCTACCCATTCTAACATCAATAAATGAGCATAACTATTTCCAGGCAGCAATATTATTATTTATTCTCAAGACAAACAACATCAAAGTCAACCATCACATCGACGCTATAACGAATTCAAATCTAATTCATCGAGCTATTGCGTCCTTGTTAGTCAACTATTCCATTGGGTCAATATCTGTTTTCAAAAATGATTAAATCTATCTTTCAACTCTCACTGAAAGCAGACTGAAGCACACTCAACACTTAAATCTAACATAGACTCTACCGTTTAATGATACATCTAACAGTCATTTCATAATGGTAAAAAAAAGTGTGATTGTAAATCATGTCGGCCTGATATAGTCAGGAGATGGGATGAGTGGAGACATGAGATGGAGAGGAGGCGACTAATGCGTTAATAACTTTGACCTTGTGAGTGAGCCGTGGTTATCGGAGGCGAGCGGATGCGCTGCCACCCAGGGACCTGACCGACTCCCACACACACCACCACTCAACCATCACCCTCCCGCTCCCGCATCACCAGCCTCACTACATAAGTAATCCGTTTATAACCTGCTGTTTGAGGAGATTTGTGAAGGATGGTTCTGGGTTACTGTCTCAGATGCTGTTGTGGAGAGACGAGTAGTATATCTCTACGTACATTACAAACGCGTAGCAAAATAGCAAAAGGATAATAATAAATAAATAATGTGGGCCAAACACCAAGAGGACGATATATCATAAGGGTAGAACTCCAAACAAAACACCAAAAAAAAAAGAAATACATAATTAGGACAAAACACCATTCACATGTATCAATAGCATTGAACCTCGTTCACATTAAGTATCAGTAACACTGAGCACCGTGCATGTAAAGTATCAGTAGCGCTCAACACCACTCAGGTAAAACACCAGCATCACTGAACACCAATAAACATAAAGTATCAGTAACACTGAACACCATTAAGGTAATATCTGTAGTAATGAACACCACTGAGGTAGATTATCAGTAACAATGTACTCCATCCAAAGCACTAACAACAATGAACATCATTCACGTAAAATAACATTAGCACTGTAAACCATTCAGGCATAGTATCAGTAATATAATATCATCCACATAAGGTATAAATGGCAAAGAACACCATTCATATATAGTATCAGCAACAATGAACACCATTCACATTATAAGTAACAATGACCACCATTTAGGTGAAGTATCAGGATCACTGAACTTTATTAAGGTAAAGTATAAGTAGCATTGAACGCCATTCCTGTAAAGTATCAGTAACACTGAACACCATTCATGTAACGCACCAGTAGCAGTGAACACCAATCAGGTAAAGCCATAAGAGCAATGAACACCACAAGGACAGACCACCATTACGCCAGACATCATAAGGCCATATTACTGGAATAAAACTCCCAAGGGATGGAGGGTCATTGCCACGGAATACCATACAAATAAAAATAAACCCCTGATGGCATCACTCCATCAAACATTAGGAATCAGAACATAACTAAAATGAGATGTTTCGCATTCCAGAAGCAAGTGCAGATCTGGGCCAAACTTACAAGATTGAAACTCACGTGGACAAGAAGCAAAACAAGAGGTATCGCCTTGTACCACCTGTTTACAATACACCACCGACCTCAACGTCCCCTTAGAAACTTATCCTGACCTGAGATTTGCCTTCACAAGATACGTTTCCCTTACTAAGCCAAATGTTTAGTTTTGACCCTCTGACTGTAGTTATGCTAACGGTTCATGTAGTTCACATGGGGAAAATGATACTTTAACATCACTTGTTTCATTTTGACCAAGCTAGTTATCTTATTATGCCAGGTTGGTTATCAATTTAAGTTCTGCTGTTACATGCCTTAAATGATAATTTCTATAACCTACCTTTTTAAATAACGAAACGATAGCTTTTAATAAGTCTAATACTCTTCACTGCGTTAGCTATTGTAGGTTCAAGAAATTCATCATTTCAGATACACAACTTATGTGTGTTACTTATAGTAAATTCAGACGCCTACTTCAAATAGAATGAAGTTTAAAGAAGCCAATAGACTTTTCATTACGCTTGCTAATGTGAAAAATTATCTTAAACGTATAAAATGTAAATAAAGCTAATTTATACAATTATCAGATTTCTGTCATAGTATTTTCACTGTGTATTTCTGGTAAGGTAAGACGTTTTAACATTCCAAGACAATTAAATCTGGCAGTTTATTCTACTCTCTGTAATACTTTTTATATACTGTAGGAGGAACTAATGCTCTCCATTACATGTAAAATTGGACAAGACTTAAGAACAATTATAAATCAACTTTTGAAGGAAGGATTTTAAGTTATATTGGCAACAATAAGTAAGAGACGAAAATCAGACACACACTAAAGGTTTGATATTATAAAGCATCAGAGATGGAGCCCTAGAATGTGGAAATCTCTCACCAGAGAACACAAACAGGCAATGAAAATGTAAAATAGTTTTCACCAGAGAATCAGGTGGAACGGCTTTCTTAACAAATCCTCCTCTCTGGCGCTGGTATACCACACCTCCCTCTACACAAATGCAGTGCCACCGATATTTTATTTAATTTCTTGTTTCAGTGTAAATATTATTCGATTATTGTGCCAAGCTGGCTCTCAGATGAAAAAGTATTTTCATCATATTGTCTAAACATTTGGTTTGCGAAAGTTATCAGGTAAAGGCAAACATAGCAGTATCATAATAAGGATGGTATCACACAGACCAGTAAACAGGTGCATAAGCACACGCTGAAATATTTCACTCAGAATATATATATATATATTTTTTTTCAAACTATTCGCCATTTCCCGCATTAAAGAGGTAGCGTTAAGAACAGAGGACTGGGCCTTTGAGGGAATATCCTCACCTGGCCCCCTTCTCTGTTCCTTCTGGAAAAAAAAATATATATATATGATTAGGCCACACGGAGCATCGTTAGCTCGTCGGCATTGAAATCCCTTCCTGCTTGCTTTGTACCTTATGTTGACACAATTATTTTATATTGACATATTGATACAAGTAACCTCAACTGGCCCTATCTAAAATATCCTGTTCACTTCATACAGCTTTCCAATCTTCAGTGCAAGAAGTTTTCAAGCAAATTCTGGTAAACAAGTAATCTTTTTGGAAATGAATCTTTGGAAATAGAACTCATCACGCTTCTTTTAACATTAATTCCCTCCAACATCGAATGATTTTGTTGCAGTAATTCAACAATTATTGTTGGCAATCATCAATTGCAGAGTAGATATCATGTAACTGAATATCTTGCTGAAATTTATGATTGTCACCTGACATTGCACACTTGCTTTACTTTTGAAGTGCCTCTAAATCATGCATATAGCTTTCCCAGCATCCAACATTGTTATGTCAACTACATAACACTCTGGCTCTTCATTCATATATATTTTTTTTATGGTTACATACCACCTGACATCTTTTTTACTCTATCACCCAATTTCTTACTACTCCCTGAATCATCCTTAATCACCCTTGACAAAAAATGGGAAGTTTCCATAATAACTTATATGATCTTAAAGCCATTAATCAATGGCAATCATGATGAATGGTTGAGCCCAATAATGTTCAAGGATTAATGATGTCACTAAATTGGGCACATAGCAAAGATCAGTTACATATGTAATCATCAAACTTCAGCTAAGATCAAATCACTGCTAAGGAAGCTACCTACAATTCACTTCAAATATCATAAACTCACTGGCATAAATACTAAAAAGACCTCACAAGTGATCAATATAATAATTTTTTTTAAAGAAGCAATTCAAATGCTGATACTTTCCTGTTGCCTCCCAAAATGCCCAATCATTCCCATAATATTGACCTAATATTAAATAGATGCATCACTCACAAAATGGTGCAAGAACTCCTACTGGGTCTGAAACCATTGGATCAGAAGTCAAGATACAATAGAAGGAATGTTAAGACTCAAGATATTATTGTGCATGACATCATCAGTAATGAGATATGCTCTATAAAGACAGTTCTTTCAGCAATATTTAGCACTTACGAGAATTGAGGACTAGGCTACAAACTCAGAGATCAACACAACTGATCACAGTTGCTGATTTATAAAAGAATATATAAAAGAATATATTTTTCTTCATATATTTAAAGTATGAAATATCCTTTTCCATCAATGATTACATATTTCCTAATATTCAAATGTATATTTGGATCTGCATGCATTTTATAATGATGTGATGGCAAAATACTTGAAGAATCACATCTAAGCCACTAGCAAAATTAATTTTGATTCATATCCCATTGACTGGTGGTCAGTTTGAAAACCAAAACAAGTTGCAGCAAGCATCAGCCTTGCCTCAGTTTGTCCTTATTCCAAAGTGAATGCAACCATTTCGGTATGACTGCAAGGAATGTTAAAGGAGCATACTAGATGTGGGGCTTAGATGCTTATGAAGGTTAATGGTGACCAGAAACTCATGGCTATAACCAAGTTCATAGGTCTCACTCAACTACACCACTACAAGGAACAATATCTATTTATCAGTCTATCTATATATCTGATGCCCATTCCCTCTGGGAACTCTTTCGAGGGTAGATCATGGAAAAAGAGTCACCATAACTAACGAACCCTAGTGCCACTTCTTAGCCTTTGGTCTTAGTCTTTGGTGCCTCACCCTTAACAGGCCACCGGCATAGGGCAATCCTAACCCACTATTTTCATAGGCTCTTAACTAATCTTCTTATCGACTTCTACCAAATGTTCCTGCTCAAGTGTTCTAACCTACTACTTCTACCTAACACTTGACTAATGTTCCTACGTACTATTTCTGTCTACTACTCCTACCATTTTGCCAAAATCTAGGGCTTGCACATGATGCTCACCATAGGATAATTTAGCATTATGAAGAATGAGTTGTGTGAGTTAGGTGTTGTCATGTATTATGTGTGAAAAAAGAAACTGCATGCTATCTATCTATCTAGTTATTGATCTATATCTCCGAGGCCTGTTCCCACCTGAAACTCTCTGAAGGGGGTGGCCGTGACAGTAGTGTCTCCATAGCTAGCGAAGCTCCAGTGCCACTTCTTAGCCTTTAGTGACACCCGTAACAGGTCACTGGCAGAGGGCAACTCTAGCTCAGTGTTTGCTGAGGCTCCTACCTAATGTTCCAAACTAAATGTTCCAACCTACTACTACTACCAAATGCTTCTTCCTAAATGTTCTTAACTACTGCTTCTATCTGTTGTTCCAAACATTTTGTTAAAAGGCAAAGCTAGCTAGAGCTCACCACAGGAAAAATCTAGAGTTAAGAAGAATGAACTATGTGAATTAAGTGTTGTCAAATATTATGTATGACAAGAAAAGACTGTATGCTTGTGGACAGAATGCCAGTAGACCATGTGGGGGTGAGTCAGAAAGAAAAGACAGCTAACTGGGCCAGAGGAGTGCAACTTAACAACCACTAAAATGCTGGCTCACTATGCAGCAGTCACTAACCCTCCCAATACCCATGCAGGTGGTTCTAGTAATATACCTTCCTGGTCATTGGCTGCCTACCTACTAAAGATAAAATAATACCCAGTTCTTTATTTGGCACTATACTAACAGCTAAAATAGTGTTCAGGAAAAGGAGTGATGGGTTGGAAACATGAGGAAAATTTAATAAGTTTCTGGACTGAAGTCTAGAATCAAAGGAACATGCCAATGAAAACTTAGGATTATCCAGAACAAAAGTCATTCTACATTATAATAACCTGAAGAGTGAAGCATGCTAGACAGATTAAAAAGAGAATTTTGATACAAGTAAGGGGTGGCTTGATAAGTATAAACAGCATCATGGTTTGGTGCAATATAGCCAGGGGTGAATTAACTGTGCATTCTTGGAAACTTGACTCCTGATTGATTACCCTTTGGTAAAAAGTCATTTAGGATGGTAGGGCATTCACTTTGCTCTGCTGGTTTAACTTTCATTTGAGCAACTGTCCAAACTGCCTTTATCAACAGTTTACAATGGCTGATGTCATCAAAGTTCACTTGTCAAGTAAACAGAAATACTTCTCCCATAACATAATTCCATAGGTAGTTAATACTCTCAAAGTATTTGGTGAAGCAACTCCCAGTTGCTCAGGGTTCAGGGTCTCATTCAGGTACATTACATTACTACCAAACATATTTATATGCTTATACAATAGCAAATAGCCTTAGGTCAATCACAGCTGGTCTTTAGTCAAAAACAAGTGGTGTTATACAGTACAGACCAAATGTAACTTACATAAGCTCATCTACACTTAAATTCAGATCAGACCATCTGTGATACACCTCAAACCAGCTGTGACTGTACAAAGATGAGCTGCAATTGACCTACAACGATCTGTAGTTGATCTTACCTAGAACCCTTTATATGCTACATGCTTATGAAAATTCAGATTAAATGTGATCATATGCAGAATGCATATAGAAACTTTAAGAGTGGAAAACCACACAATATGTCAGTACATGATCCCACCAGTCTTGAAAATACTAAGGTTGAGAAAACTAAATATCTACTTTAAATATTCAAATTTCTTTATTTGTGGATAACCTTTCAATTTCACTGCTAAATAAAGATGGATAAAAATCAACTCAACACAGTTTTTCCTAATATCATATCAAGAAATCTATAACAAATACCAAGTTTGTCTTCTACATTAATAATACTGTACTCTACTTGATAAATAAAACTTTAAAGTAATATACCATGTAACTCAATGCATTTCTATCATTCACACAAGATCTACAATACTTTGAGTATGAGTAATACTATGCAGTAAATCAAATACTATTATACTATTTTGTTAGAACTTTTCTAAAATCTATAAAGAAAGGTATCTAGTTCACTTTCATCATAAATGCAGCTGACCACTGAAGCCAAATTTTCATTGAGAGATATGCACTCTGTCATATAGGCTCAAAGCCATGTATACACATACGTAACTCTCTATAAAAGTTACATTGCTACTACTTTCTTAAATCTTCTTAATACTTTAAAGACAAAATGCTTTCATTGCAAATGTAATTGAGTAATGAAGTAAAATAATCCATTTATGACTGTATGGATGCAGGTGTACAAAGTCTAACCTCATGATGAAGCTCTCACTTGAAAAGTCATATGAAATGCTAATCTTTTGCATCTTCTAACAATAACAGTAAAACTACTACAACTACTATCCCCCCATCATGTGCTTCTTTTACAAATGTGGTTGAGCAGTGAAGCACAATATTCCCTGGTTAGGGAGGTAAAAAGCACATCCTTAAAACCATGTGGAAATGTATGAGTGCATCTTTCAAGAACACGAGGTATAACTCACTGTTCACAGAACTCAATAGCTCAATAAATATATAAAAAAAAAAGGAAAAATCTTAATTGCTTTTAAATACATAGAATGAGCCATTTAACATAATCATCAAAGTTTTATCCAAAACCTCAGAATGAACTCTATATTCTAGTTTCAGCAGTCAAAACTATAGTTTTAAGTCAGAGTATAAGTGGGTAATTTTCCAACAAATAATTTGAAAAAGATACAAATATTATATCAGCACAGTCACTCGATATGTTGAGTCATTATCACTACTATTGACTGACTTTAGAAGGATAAGTTTAATGTGCTTCCTATAACTACAATTCTATATCTGTATCATAGGAAATGCACTAAAATTCACCACAACTGATGCTTCACTAACCAAGATTACATGCTGTTTATGCCCTACTGATACAAATATATTTTAGATTCTGTACACAAACAATACTATGTATCAAAGAATATGAAATGAAAGTCCGATGGACAGTATGTGATTTTTCAAAATCCTTACATGAAGAAATGAAAGAGTGTAAGTTAATGAAGGAACCTATCTAACTACAGTGAAAAATAACAATGCCATTTGTGAAAGTTTCTCTGGTCATATGATGGTATATGAACAATTATTTTAATCTACATTCCAACCACCTTGTAGTGAGAGCAGAGATAGAACAAGAAAGGGTGAAGATGGCACACTCAATTACAAAGTATTCAGTATATCTGCTACATCTAGGAAGGATACTTGTATTTTCAAAGGATTGTGTCTAATACTGCTTTACAACACCTTAAAAAAACAAGACTGCAGGAACTAGGAATTGTCTAGAAAAAGTAAGCACCACAAAAAATACATAATCTGCAGAGGTATTTCTTGTGGGAAATCTAAAATGCCCATTAATCTACCACTATATCACTACTTAACAGCTGGATAAAAAAACAATCAAACCATTAGGAATCTTGATATACCCTGTTGAGCATTAGTATGGTGATAATGTCTCCTTAAAAAAGATCTGTTTATCATATAAATAAAAAATCTCTTGCATAATATCATTTTGTGGAATAAATCCCCTCACTCACTATAGGAATATGTGTCCGGCAGCATGGTACACTCCTACAATTCAAATGACATAATATGTTGCCTTAGGCACTCCATGGCATTTTTTTTCTCTCTCTCTTTCTCATGTTTAGTGTTATTCTTAACTTTTCCTGTTATGGCTGAGAATTTCTCTTAACCAGTAACTAATTATAGATCCCAAGAAACTGTTCCAGAAAAAAGGGCCTATATTCTTGCTTGGAAGAAACAGAGATTTCAAGATGTATTTGCAGGGCCAAGTTCACCATCCAGACACTTTTTTCTTCCTTCTATTATCCTTCCCAAAATAACTAGGTCTGGGTGACCTATGAGGACCAGGAAGGCTACTGTTATCCTGGCAGGGATTGGTTTTTCAATGTCTCATGCTTCATTAGGTTATTGGTCTCCTTAAAAGTCTTCATAAGCTGACCTAATCCAGCATTTCTGGGAGGGAAGAATTTGGGGGCAAAAAAAAGGGGTCTTAATAGAGAACTCAGACCTGCCAGTAAGTTTAGAAATCTTGCTCAGAGAGACATTCTCTGGCTTTTAAGTAAGGTTATGGGCCTTTCCTTCCTGGGACAACTTCTTCAGACCTATCTTAAGTTAGTTACTGGTAGAGGAAAAATAACACCCACAAAGAAATAGCAAAAATATCACTAAAAACAAAGACAGCATGTAAAAGGTCCATTCCTCCTTGATCAATACCACATGGTAACTGAGGAGGCAAGTCGTCATCTGTCTTCTAAAATTGTACAATGTTGCTGAACGTATGATATTCCTACCATAAATGAGAATGTACTGCAATAGGATTTTTTCCACAAAAAAATCTGATGCATAAAAGCCTTTTTAAACAGTATGAGATTTTTTCGTGGATACTGTATACATGTCACTGTGAGTGAAAAGATATTTTTGGCATTGTCACTTTAAGAAAGAGGGTACAGTATCGTCAAAGAACTTCTTGCCTCAAAGGAGTCCATTCTGTCTCTGCTACTGATGGTAGGGCAGCATTGAAGCCGCATGAGTCCCTGGAAAAGGAATCCTGAGGTTATGTAATAATAATAATAATAATAATATTTTTCTTCACATTAGATTACCATTTCAGCATTAAATTCTCAAGCTGTCATGTGCAATGTACTGAAACTACTGCACTCTATCCACAACCAGGCCCTACAGACTTTTCCTTGGTTTTGCCGAGCCACTTCACATACCCTGATTCAGTCCTTTGACAGCATGTCAACCCCGTACAAAACATTGTTCCAATGCAGTCTCTCCATGCACGCCTTTTAAACTCTTGCATGCATGTTCAGGCACTGATTACTCGAAATCTTTTTCACCCCATCCTTCAATCCCTAATTTAGTTTCTCCCATCTAATTGTTTCTCCACTCCTGACATATATATCCTCTTTGTCAACCTCTCCTCATTCATTTTCTCCTTACGTCCAAACCATTTCAGCAAAACCATCTTGAGCTCTCTCAACCACACTCTTTTTATTACCACAACTCTCTCTTACTATTATATTACCAACTCGATCAAACTACCTCACACCACATGTTGTCCTCAAACATTTTTTTAACACACCCATCTTCCTATACAGTCTCATTTATAACCAATCCCTCACATCCATATAACTAATGTCTGGACTACTATACCTTCAAACATACCCATTGTCACCACAGATGACAAATTCTCTTTCCATACATTCTTCTATACCACCTGGACTGAACCAGGTCATGTGAAGCATCTGGGGTAAACCATGGAAAGGTCTGTGGGGTCATCCTTCCACCTGCAATTTGGTTTCCCACTTCTCGTTCCCTCCACCTCTGACACATATAACCTCTATGTCAATCTTTCTTCGCTCATTCTCCCCATTATCCAAACCATTTCAACACGCCCTCTTCCGCTCTCTCAACCACACTCTTTTCATTTCCATACATCTCTCTTACCCTTTCATTACTTACTCAATCAAACCAACTCACACCACATACTGTCCTCAAACATTTCATTTCCAACACACCCATCCTCCTCCATACAACCCTATCCATAGCCCATGCCTTGCAACCATATAACATTGTTGGAACTACTTTTCACTTGAACTTACTCATTTTTCCTCTCCAAGATAACATTCTCTTCTTCCACACATTTTCATCACTCCCAGAACCTTCATCCCCTTCCCCACCCTGTGACTCACTTCCACTTCCATGGTTCTATTTGCTGCTAAGTCCACTCCCAGATATCTAAAACACTTCACTTCCTCAAATTTTTCTCCATTCAAACTTACATCCCAATTAACTTGTCCCTCAACCCTACTGAACCTAATAACCTTACTCTTATTCACATTTACTCTCAACTTTCTCCTTT
>JAUTXX010513721.1:0-11791 GCA_032273605.1 Panulirus laevicauda | reverse complement strand
GAGAGAGAGAACGATAAACATATGTGTAGTGACCTACATCCTTCTAACCAATACAAATTTCTGAATCTACTCTACATTAATTTTAGGAAGTAAACAGGTTGAGTTGAGAACGAGATGTAGTCATGCTTCATCCTTCGTATGCTTCACAGCCAACTGATACGTTATTACACTGGGATCATAATCCTGGAGAAGCCAACATCTTTAGCAGTAACCCCCTCACGAAATTACACACGCCTATGCCTGTGTATGTATTTTCAGGGGAAAAGTTTCAGTATGTGCATGTGTGTATGTAAATGTGAGTATGTGTGTGTCTGTGCTCTCTAAGTTGTAATTCTGAGATCTATTATCCAGGGAGCCCGTTAGTCTGAAAAAGAGAGGGGAAAAAAATGCTATTCTAAGCTATATCATACCATCGCATACTGGTAGACCTGACCCAGCCAACCTATTTTAATACGCTTCCTCGAAGAAACAAAGTTCATTTGGACAAAGACTACACCAAGTACATTAATCTTTTGACTAAATTTGATAGATATAATGATGGGAGACAATATCAATATAAGGTTATAAACCTAAGTTATTATTCAGGTGCATATCAATCTAACAGAGCTAATAAATACAGTCTTCTTTTTGCTGTGGTCGCGACACTTGCCAGACCACCCGGTCTGAACACCGACTCTCACAGTGACTCACTATCGCTTGCGATGTAACACTAAATTGAACACCTGGGCACAGAGTGTCGCGAGGTATACTGTCAATCCGCGTCATGTATAGCCACATTCTCGAGGTCCGTCTAAAATCGATCGCTTCATTGCATAATATGATCACATTACTCACAGTCCTTCTGTATTACTTAATCTTATTATTAACTTTAAACGATGACTTTTATGTTAATGTTTGATATAAAATTGAAGAATCTAATGTGCATTTGTTCACTAGTGTATCAAGCATCGGTGGTTCAGTGGTAGAATTCTCGCCTGCCACGCGGGAGGCCCGGGTTCGATTCCCGGCCGATGCATCCTTTTCTTTCTTTCTTTTTCTTTTTTAAATTCATGCCTTCGTTATATAATTTTGTCACAGAGATTGGTTAGGAACCGTCCAGAAGTAAGAGTATCTTTAGAAATCTCTGTCAGGAATATCTGGATCCTCTCTCCCTTCCAAATAATTTTCCACATTTTTCTATGTGGTAGAAATGAACATATCGTGATTATACATTGATTTTCACACTACCTATTTGCACACCATAAGGCTTCCCCCCTCCCCCGACATTTTAAAAAGTGCATGGCTTTCAGCATCGGGTTTCCTATTAGTAAGGATGGCAGTGGGAAAGCTTGATCAAGTATGAAAGGGAGGAAGGATACAGGTGAACTGATAGCTCTGGTGGATGGGGAAAATTTAATCCTAGATCGTGAAGGAAGCTTACGTGAAGGAGTATCTGTCACAGCGTTGATTTATGGACGGGAAGCACAAAAGTCTCTACATCAGGTTGAGTTAATGAGTAAGAGCAATAGAGGTGGATAACTGGCAAAGCTAGAGTTAGGAGGATAGGGATAATTATCACAAAGTGAGAAAGTTACGTAGCGTGAAGTCATTAGAAAGGCGATTAGATGAAAGTTTGGTAGGATGGTACGGTCATGTGGTACGTCTGGAAAAAGCTTGTCTATAAAGACGTACATTAGTAATGTTGATGGTACAATGAGGAGAGGCAGACCACGTTAGGGACGGATAAGGCGTTGCGAGAAAGCAGATTACGGATAAGGTGACGATGCTCGAGAAATGACTGGGAAACGGATGCGGTGGAGGAATATTGTGTATGGAGGGGGTATGGGTGGGGAAAACTGTCTTATATTTCACGTTTCACTTTAAATAACTGAGCAGGGGTAGAGGATATGTGCAAATCAAGTTGCGGAAGACTGTATGTTCCAGATCCTTCCAGTTAGACGGGATGGAGTAATTGATAGTACCATTTATTTCGGCCCTCTATAATGTCTCATTTTGTGTTTAGGCACTTAACAGACAATTTCAAGTAGTTTCTATAAAAGACGTTCGCGTAAGGCAACGCCCCTTCCCCCCTCTGTTGCATGAACTGCCTGTCAATAAAAAAGTTGATGACTGTGAACTGAAAGATACTTAACCCGTTCTTTAACGATGTTACGACTCTTGGACGTGATGGCTTGGCCTTTGACCTAACTCATAAGGATCAAGGTAAGACCACGCAATCAAACTTAAAGTCATACAGTCGCGTTCGAGAGATAATACACTACACAGACATCATCACAGGGGGCTGAATTAGCCGTCTGGGTTCACCCACATCAACCAAACTGACTCCACAGTCTCTTCCTCCCTCCACCAGCGAAGAATTCACGTTCCCTCTCTCCATCGTTATAAACTGGATATGGCCAATAGCAACATTCAGTCACTAAATTTCGTGTTTGCTGGATAGATGAACATATGCATACTTTTCATACTTGGTCGCTGTTTCCCGCATTAGCAGTACCAGAAACAGTGGAAGAAATTGGCCTTATTCACTCACATCCATTCTCTAGCTGTCATGTGTAATGCACTGAAGCCACAGCCTGCTATCCATAATGAAGCCCCACTGGCCACTTTTCATGCCCTGGTTTCATCTAATGGCAACACCTTGCTCCTGGTATATCACATCGCTCCAATTCATTTCATTCTGTGCATGCTGCACATCCTCTTGTATGTTCAAACCCCAAGCACTCACAGTCTTTTTCACTCTGTCCTTCCCAATCGACCTCCCTTTTCTTGTTCCCTCCACTTTTGACACGTAACCTCTTTGTCAACCATTCCTCATTCATTTTTTCCATATGTGCAAAAATTTTCAGTACACCCTCTTCGACCAACCTCTTATTAATACACCTCACTCTTACTCTTTATTATTCATTCGATCAAAGCACTTCACACCACACTATGACCTCAAACATTTCATTTCCACCACTTCCAACCTCCTTCACACGTCCTCATCTATAGCCCATATAACATCTTCAGGACTTCTGTACTTTCATCATACCCATTCTTGCCTTCCCAGATAACAACCTCTCTTTCCATACATTCATCAATACTCCCAGAACCTTTTCCTCCCTCACTCATCCAAGGAATCAGTTCGGCTTCCATGGTTCTGTTTGCTGCCATGTCTACTCACAAGTATCTAAAACACTTCACTTCCTCCAAATTTTCTCTATTGGAGCATTATTTTGTAAATATCATAGCTCATATGATTTTTGTAATAAAATGGCATTACTGTACTTTGCATTTTGATTTATCTAACATCAAGCCAATACAACTGTAATGTTTTTCCGAAGACGAAAAAGTATATGGGCACATAACAGGAGTATTTGGCATTGCCAGACTCTGCCTGCTTAAATTTACCCTGTGAGTGAAGTCACCTTTGGTGAGGCTGTTACTAGGAGTACAGTTTCATCAAAGAACTTCATTCCAAAGGAGTATACCTTTCCCAGCTACTAGAAGTAGCACATCCATGGGCTGCGAGACCCTTAAGATAAAAGTTGTGGGTAACACCAGGACATATTCAAAGTCCCTCCTAGATCCTGGATCCTCCTTACCCTCATGATCTAATGTTGCTGTCTGATGAATAAATGAACCCAGGAAATCAGGTACGAAACCTTACAGGTACCTTAAAGCTCAGCTCCGTACTGAAACTATGCCCCATGTCAAACCTAATCTTAAATGACTAAAAAAGAATTAATGCAAATAACCATATAATAAGCAAGTCTAAGTAAAGCAGTGTGTCACTGTGTAAGGTAATGTTCATCATCACACTACTGACACATATGTTGCTTCCATTACATTAGGAATGTGAGTTGGGATATCACATACATTTGTTGAATTTTTAATCTATCAAATTATAAACTTTTCCATTCAGATGAAAATTACAAAATTTCACACCTATTATAGTAGGAACATGGTATATGTAGGCAGGGAAAAGTGTGTGGAGACCATATTTTTATGCATTGGTGAAACTTTACAGAAAAAAGAAAATGTATGTAGTTGGTATGCAGCCACCGGCCTGATACTACCTGCCTGGGTACCAAGAAGGTTTGTGATGGCTACACAGTAAGCCAGAACTTCAGCAGTTGTCAGGTTGCACTCTGACCCAAGTAGCTGTCTTTTCCTTCTGCTTTACCCACATGTGGACTGCTGGCATTTTGTCCACAAACATACAATCTTTCATTGTCACATATAACACTTGACAATACTCGACTCATTCTTTGTACCTAGATTTTCCTGTGGTGAGCACTATGCATGTTCTGCCTTTAAGCAAAATGAAAGAAGCAATAGATGGTAGAAGGCAGTAACATAAGACGGGCATGAATTTGAAACACTAGGTAGAAATTAGTTGGGAGAATTAAGTAGTGGTAGGAGGTTGGAACATCAGGTAGGCACATTAGGTAGAAGTAAATGACAAGAGCATTAAGCAGATGCCTCTGAAAACACTGTGTTAGAGTTGCCCTCTGCTATAGGCCTGTCAAAAGGTGAGGCACTAAAGGCTCAGTAGCAGCACTGAAGGTAGACAGATTAGGTACGAGTAGTTGGTAGGAACATCAGGTAGGAGCCTCTGGAAACACTGCTAGAGTTGCCCTCTACCAGTGGCCTGTTAAAGGATGAGGCACTAGAGGCTAAGTAGCAGCACTTGAGTTCACCACTTATGGAGAGACTTTTGCTGTAGCCATCCCAGTGAGGGAGTTTATGGAGGCAATGGGCATCAGAGATAGAGGTAGACAGATAATAGGAACTTTTGCCTATTCTCTGCATATGAAGTGAACAAGCCTGAATTAGTACTGTACTATGAGAGTTCTTTATGCTAAAAAAAACAATTGACATTTTAAAAATTTATTTGTGCAGAAACAGAATATATTCCAGAAAATAAGAAACCTTCCCTTTAAATATGAAATAAATGTTGCATCTGGATAATACAATGATATTAGTGTTAAAAGGGGCAAAGTCAAGAATGAAATACAATACAAAGCATAACTTTTTACAGGCATGTAGAGTACTATTCTGAAAAGTATATATTTCTGATAAATATATATGTACTTTAATACACTATGTAAACAATTAATATGGTTTTAAAGGGGAACACGATTCATGCCCATAAAATAATATGAACAGCACAAAATCTGTCAATTTCATTTAGTTTCCTAAAATACCTTCAACTGCATATCACACCAGGACAGTACATGTGCTTCCATGTGATTTCTTGAATACACATAATGTTTGGCAGCAAGCCATTTTCTTCTACTGAATGTGTTTTCTGGCATTATGCAACACTTCTATGCTGGGTTTTCATGAAGGTGAAGTTTTATAAAGCTGCTCTTAATAACTGTTCTTGCTTCTTCTGAATGTGTTTAAGATAACTAAAATTCTATAGATTTGATTACAGCTACAAGTAGAAAGAGCTTGCTATGGATTAAAAAAGTTACCCAGTTTTGAATGACATTGATTTCCTTTCTCTGGAATGAATTACTCATTTCATACAGACTCCAGGTTAATGAATTCATTTGTAATATGTATGCACCTTTAAGAAACAAAATGTACATGATTGTAAGTATTCTGAGTACAACAGAAGGAAAATGTTACTACCTATCAACAGCTACAGCTGAAGCTGTAATGCTTCAAAATATGTAACAAGGTAAGACCTAATTAAAGCAATATAAATAACTTAGCTTAACTTAGTTAATACTTCATATGCAACATAGCACGATCTAACTGATGCTTCATTCTTAAAAAAGCAAGAACTAGAAAGGGAAAGGTAGCTCGCTCTGCAGATGGTCTACTGGTGGGTGTGTGAGGCACCAGTGTCAACAAACCACAAATGCTGGCCTGGCAAGTATTAGTGGTGGTGGCAACTAGATCTACTGCCAGCAAAATACTGGAATTGAATGTTAAAAAATTAACATTTAACTACACTCCACTAGGTAAAGGTAGGCTTGATGAACTACTTGATTAGTACAAAAAAATTTTCCATTCACACAAAAAACTTGCAATCAAACTTCATCATATCACAACTGACTAATTTACATAAAAAAGTTTGATTAATTGAGAAGGGAGTTTTATGATAAAAGTCTGCCATGTGCAACAAGCTTTCACATTTGGCCCAGGAGTCATCATGTACCATTTTCAAAGGTTTCCAATGCCAGTGATCTTAAAAGAAAAAGCAAAACAATAGCATCAGAGAACCAAAAAAGCACTAGTGTTTACCAGAGTTAGGACAGCACCAACTTTGGTGTCAATCTTGGATGGAGATTGTAGCATTGCATATGTGCATTATCCAATCTCCCTGATGGGTGTGGTGACCATTCCTTATCCTAGTTTTTTCAATATGTATCTAAATGTGACTTGTGGTATCACACTGTCCTTACTGATATGTGCAAAGATGGTTAAAACGCATTTGTATAAAACATCCCTTTTGTACATTGTATAATGCTAATCAATAAAGAAAAGCTATGAAGTATAATAACTCATGTCACATGGTAATGGTGACAAATTACATTTGTGTTCCAATCTTGGTTTCTACAGTTCAGAGCTTAGAAAATGAGTGAGGGGCATCAGCAAAATGATCTTTGCAGAAAATTTCCTTCAGGTAACAAATACAAATGTGAGATGACTTCTTTAATGATTTGTTATAATGCTTTACCCTTGTGTCAGCCAAACTACTAGTCAAATCTGCATTCTCATCATATGTATTATTTACAAACATGCTTTGCTCTTGCAGTGCTTAAAAATACAGAGCTGTATAATCTTATCCTGGAATAATGATTCATCATAGACATACTAACTAGTTCCGTAATTATGCCAACAATCACTTCCCATTATGTGAGTGGCATCTATAAGCTTGAAAGACTCAGAACCTGAGGCTGAATTGAAGTTGACTGCAGCATGTTCAAACTGCTGTATTTCTGGTGTTATGTCTTACACCACTGTGTACATTTAACAGGAAAGGCTGTCTTTCTTTTTTTTAAAGGTACTTTCAGTGAACGGCTATGGTAATTTAAGTTAAAGGACATTTGAAAACCAAATGGTCAAATGGTAAGATAATCTTTAGTCAAATGGAATTTTCATTTGTATTCCCCTTTAATAAAACTACTGTAGGAAAGATAAATCTTCATTCTGCTGCTTATAACAAAGACTCGGATCTACAACCCATCATTACTGCCTAATATGCAGACAACATGTAAGCTGCTATTCATTCCTGTTCTGATTTTCTCCAAGTGTAAGACTGTCTGACAGTTTTCACCACAAAACTATTGCCTTTCCTCATACATAGCTAGATTCCTCTGATATCTTTGTATTAGGGCACTTAACTTTCAGTGGTGACTCCTTTCTTAAAGGAATACAGGTGTTGAAATTCATAAGAAAAATAATATATCTAAAAATCAATGTTATGGCAGTTTTTCACCACACAATTTTACTTGCCTTTCCTAATACCCACCTAGTACCTGTATTATGGCACTTAACTTTTAGTTATGACTCCTTTCTTAAATGAATACAGATGTTGAAATTCAGATAAAAACTGAAATATCTAAAAATCGATCAATGTAATGGCTTATTTGAATATAGGAATACCTGAAATTCTGATAACTACTGGTCTGCTGTAATATTTACTTTTTCCTTTTGTGATGTATGGAATATGCAACATGATTTAACACCACTAATCACTCATATGTAACAACCAAATCTAATACATTAATTCCTTTAAAACATAAAAGCAACAAAATGGCAATGGCCAAAAATGAGATGTATATTGACAATGTGTCAGCATTCTGTGAGAACAAAGCCATAAAAAGGGCTTCCTTTAAGTCTGCAATCAATCTATACCATGTATGCCTTTTTTTCTTTTTTTTTTTTTACAGCTACAGCAGAGGAGTATCCAGTATCTTTAACAAATGATTTTACTTACAACCATCTTCATATCACACCTTAGGTGCTAAAGGAAAAAAAATCCAGAAGTCACAAGTAAATTTCTCTAACAATGCATCCCTTCCATACAGTGTTATTCAAAATACATTTTCAAGCAGTTTCAATTAATTTCTAGGCTTGTAAAACTAGATGCATGGATATTTTCACCTTAAGAATTTTTTACTTTATAGTTCTTTGAACTATTCTTACTAAGGAACAAATCTCAGTAAATTTTAAAAATTAGAATAAAATCTGCAATAAACATTATCAAATGCCAACAAAACAAAGTTTCATGAACATAACATACATCTTCAAGATCCCTGTAAAGACAATTTAAAACCTAAAAAACATATTCAACTAATAATAATAAACAGACAGATGGATTCACAATTCACTGACTATTTTAGCTCTTAATAATGGACACTATTATATCAACATCAGTGTACTATCAGAAAAAATACTACTCATTCATTCATACCCATGACCAATTTCTATGAAAGAGTCCTGATGTTATCGAGGACACTCCTACAGGCTCATGCAGCTCAAGGTTGCACTACTTTCAGTAGCATGGAAATGTAGACTCCTTTAGAGTGAGACTTTCTTTGTTGAGGCTTTATTTCCAATGATATGGCATTACCAAAGGTGACTTTAATGCAAGGTATAACCTCAGGGAGGAAGAATCCAGTAACACTTACAAAATATTGGTGATGATAGAAATGTCCTACACTGGAAAACTTTTCCAGCACAAAACTTTTACATCCACTAAATCATAAAATATGCTTAATCCTACACTTCACCTTAATTCTTCACTGAAACATCTGAACCGAAATATGCTTAATTCTTTTACCAGGAACAAATATCTGCAATCCAGAATAAGTTGAAATCATTCAGGGACATGATATACAGAACCAGTCTTCTGTTCTACAAAGATTTTGTTACTTGAATTAATTCTTTACAAATTGCATGCTAAACTATATGTCTTACATTACTTTACTTGTTCAGCAATGTAAAAGTGTTACCTTTGGGGTAATTTGACTATGGTGGAAGTTATCATATGTATATATGAAAAAAAAAAATGCTTGAAGTTATCCCAGCCAAGTGACAGTTAAGTATGTCTCTAGCATGGGAGGTAGATAAAGCAGTGTACTACATCATTAGAATACGGATTAGGGCTACAAAGTTTAACACAACCTTTAATTCAGCAATAATGGAATGCTGTACATACACTTCATTTACAAATAGAAAATGATTAATGCCTTTGGAGGTTCAAATTCAAGCAAAATTAGATCCTCATTGTATCTACATTTTGGACAATTGTTTAATTTCAGTTCATGATACTGTTCAAATTTGCTAATTTGATGTAATTCTGGAAAGTCCCCTTACCCCCCAGATTGGATCATAGGTAGACAGCATCGTATCTGTGAGCTACAATCCTATAAATAACTTATGCAATGTTTTAAAATCATTTTAATAACATCAAAACACAGGGATATATATGTCATAAACATTACAATTTACCTTGAGCAACAACTGCAAACTAGTTTTTTACTACTTTATTTGAAGTCATTTGTGCCTTGCCCTTGATATAACCAAGCAATCCTTTATATTATAAATGCAGTTCTTTCACCTATCATTTTAGCATTTTAGAAATAAGAATACATTTGAATATTATTCATTTACCATAGGAGAATTATGCATTTCTGCCCTCAGTCAGTCAAAAGGGTTGGAGATATAAGTTTTACTAAGTTAATTTTTACAAAATTAGAGTGCCATGATGCCTGTAAGTGCTTGATCCACCCCAGTGGACTGGGAATGGAGTTCATAATAATATATTAACAGGTAGACTTTATAATTTAATCATTACTGAAATTCTATCTTCAGGCAAGATGGTACACCAGGCTGTGCAATGAGATATACAATACAGTATAAGCCATATAATAGGCAACAAACTTCATGTGAAGCTTATAATTAGTTTTCATTGATATATGTCAACATCTCTGATCTCTTCAGGTGACTATTAAGACAGAGATCTGCATTTCCTGAAGTAAGCTGACTGATTATTCTGATATACAGTAGATCATAAATCTGTGATGTCAAGCCAATCCTTTGAGAACTAATGTTATCTGAATCTTCTAGAGTATATTTTCATTAAGTCCCTCTTTAAGTAATCCTTGAGGATACCTGAAATTATCAGTAAGGAGCAAAGATCTAAAACTTTCTCAAGAGTATGCAAATTTAACTCTACCATGTTAATGAAAGTTTAAATACACTGGCAAGAAAAATGCATTAGTTTCAACCCTTTTGTGTTTGAAATGGTACATAATATCACTGTGTGCTCTGATAACCCACTGTTGGATTGAGTGAGGTTTAAACATTACTGAATCTACTATATTTGAACTATATTCTTTACATATCTTTAGCTGATAACCTCGGCTATCCAAAACTAAGTTATGGATGCCAAGCTAAGCATTAATTTGTGCTTTCGTTAATGGAGTCTTGCATTTCAGTGATAGACACACTCACGGTTTGCTAAAACAAAGACCACTGTTATAATAAATCAGAAAATACTCTCAACATAATGATCACAATATGATCCCCATGAAAGTTAAATGAAATGAAACACTATGAAAGCTATAAGATTCCTTCTCAATTCTTCCAATCAAAAACTTTATCTATCTTTTCAGTCTCCCAGCCTTATAAATCAACCTTATAATTAACCTTAGTGACCTTATAAATCTAATCAACATAACATAAAAAGGCATACATCAAAAATTGAAAATTTTCCTCATTAGCTGTAATCCCTGTGGGCTTCTTTAGCTATATGATGGTCTGATATCTTGCTTGAGAACTTATTTCTTCCATGCAACTGTGGTCACAAGGCCCAAATAAAATCTCATGATGGTGATGATGATGATCAGCTTCATATTTGTCTTTATTAATACTTTCCATAAAAATTACATCTTATTTCTTCCCATGTTGCCCTGTTTATGTTAGTGGCTGCCAGATGCATGGGTAACTCTCGTATGGTTAAATTCCAGTAAGAGACCTTCACTATGGTATTTGTATGATAAATGACAACTGTAATATGTCCGATAATGAAGTATAGTCCTTCCACTATAGTGTATAGAGGATAACTGACAATCATAACATTTCTGAGGCAAATTATCACTGCTGATGACATATGGCATCTATATATGACTAACTGCTTCAGATTTAAAGCAGGGCTTGAAAGATTAGCCCATATCTCATGTATGTGTAAGCCTGAATGGGTTAGAAAAATAATCTTCCATATCAAGAACATTGCTTGAACTAATCACATGATGACTATGTAAAATGATGAAAAATTCATTCTTCCGTACCTGTTCACCATTTCTCGCCTCTGCAAGGTAGCGTTAGGAGCAGATGACCAAGTTTTAGAATAAAATATTACAAGAAGGGAGGATTTCCAGCCACTGCTTCAGGCCCTCACAGTTGCCATCTATGACAACAAGAAGATGGGCAGTACAAAAATCTTTCTTCCCCATTCCCAGGGATGTGTTACGTGATATGATGTTAACATCTAGACAGAGATGCAGTTTCTACAGACAGTAACTCAACATTAAAACTTATACAAAAAGATTGTAAGCCACTGTTCCATACAATTTCACAGATACTAAAAACTTCTGGTAGATACCATTTATAAAATTATTCTTCCTTTCATACTATTCGCCATTTCCCGCGAAGCGAGGTAGCGTTAAGAACAGAGGACTGGGCCTTTGAGGGGATATCCTAACCTGGCCCCCTTCTCTGTTCCCTCTTTTGGAAAATTAAAAAAAAAAAAAAAAATGACGAGAGGGGAGGATTTCCCGCCCCC
>JAUTXX010513710.1:0-11791 GCA_032273605.1 Panulirus laevicauda | reverse complement strand
TCTGTATAAGAGAATAACCACCTTCCTCAGTAATGGTCTTGAGGGTTCTGAGGAAAATTTAAGCAGCAACAACAACAACAGAAGCAGCCTCACCAGTCTTCATGTTTTGGTTATTGTATGATTTCCTAGAATTTGTAAACCACCCAGGACTCCCTTTTCTTCACCCAAGTCATCATACATACTCTAGGCCTTTGTTTGTATCACAAACCTGCTAATGGGAACATTTTCTTGAATTTGGTGTTCATTTCATGTGCTCAACATTCGTTCTGTTCTTACCATAGTCAGACTCAGGAATATGAGGTCGTAGATGCATTGATTAATGTTCCTCTCTTGGCTCTCTCCTTCATCTTTGCCTTATCACGAATAGTCCATAAAGTAGATTTCCTATGACCAAGGGCATGCTGAATATCAGCTATTCTTTCACCTCTCTCATAACATTTAAGAACATCCATCTTAACTTCACTGGTGACGGCCTTACACATTTTAGCACCATTGGAACCAGGAGACCTTAAAAGACACTCTGGTGGAATCATGCAAGGGCAAAACACATGCAGTATGCTGTATACTGCAGCACAAATAGTGTAGCACTCTGTGACTATAGACAGTATCTGTGCGCGCACACACTTCTTTTACCGCGCTGACAACACTGCACCATAGCACGGAAATCAAATGCTTGTAAATTGAGAGGTACCTGTATCTAAAATGAAGCAAAAGGACAAGTATAAGGAAACAAGATTTTTTTGAGAAAATTATAGCAATTATGCCGATATTGCTTTAAAAATGTCATAATAGATGGTTAGGTGTTTGCTTCAGGATGGTCATTGAAGTAGACTTTCTATTGAGATACTATGCATTTAGAGAAAATTAACACTTCTGACAGACTTTTTTTCTTTCATTTAAGAAAATGCTATTAGTTATGTTGCTTCCTTAATTTTGTTGGATGATTGTTTACCAAGATCCTTTTTGGATGTAGATTAATGCATATCACAGAATATGCCATAATTCCATTGGTTGTTTCAGCTGCGATAATGAGAAATACAGGGTTGATTGTCAGCAATGACTTAAACCGTGATCGTGTCAAAGCACTTGTTGGCAACTTTCATCGCTTGGGGATCACCAATTCAGTAATAACTTCCCATGATGGCCGTGCTTTTCCAAAGGTACTGTGTTGTATGTTTTATTGTACGATGCATTTTAATGAGGTTAACTTGTTTTTCGAACTTGATTCATATATGTAGTGAAAACTTAGTTTACACATGAATGGGTGGTAACAGGTGCACAAAACCTCAAAACAAATAGCCTAACAGTAAAAGTTGTACAATTGATCAACAAAATCGTAGTAGAACTATCACATCATTTAGCTTATCTGTAGACTTAAGTAACTCATTATTTGAATCTTTTGACCCTAATAACTCATTCAATGAATCAATCTGTAGACCTCAATAATTCACTCATTGAATCAACCTATCTGTTTGGTTTGTTTTTTCACTGCTTTATCATAGAGCTAGCCTATTTTATGAAGCTGCTTATGAATTGAATTTTGAGTTTCCTATTTATTTTAGTAACCATGTGTATATTGAAGTAGATATAGAAATTGTTTATAGAAATACTGATTACTTGTTAACATTAACAACTCCAGCACACAGTGCCTGTTGTGCATCAGTTGTATGTATTTCACCATCCATAGGAAATAGTGTGTTTTAGAAATGTTTATATCTTTCAGTGTGAAAAAATGAAATGGTAGCTTAATACTGATAAAAGGAAAGAAATGGTAGCTGAATACTGATAAAAGGAAAGAAATTTGCAAAAGGTGAAAAGTTACTTGAAGAACTGATTAGGGTTGATGTTATAAGAATTATGGCAAAGAATGGTTAGAAGTTGCTTGTAACAAAAGATGAAGTTTGTAAGAGTGGGGAAAGTACTTAGGTAGGTAGTATTTGGTAGGCAGCCACCAGCCAGAGATGTATGTTACTGTTGCTTCCTGCTTTCTGCATAACACTTGACGACACATAACTCACATGACTCCTTCTTTGTAACTATAGATTTTCTTGCAGTGAGTACTATGTGCTATCTCTGCCTTTTGGCAAAATGGTAGGAGCAATAGTTAGAAGTAGTAGGTAAGAACATTTAGTTGTGAGTGTTAGGTAGAAGTGGGTCAGAACATTAGATAGAAGAAGTAGTTGTCAAGAACATTTGATAGGAGCATCTGGGAAGACTGTGCAAGAGTTGTCCTCTGCCTGTGGCCTGTTAAGGGTGAGGCAGTAAAGGCTAAGAAGTGGCAATGGAGTTCACTAGTTATAGAGACTCTTTTACCATGGCCACCCCCTTCTGATAGTTCCCGAAGGGGAAAGGCATCAGAGATGTAGATAGATAAAGTACTTCAAGGTACTGATAGGTGAAGTTATTATATGAGTTTGGGTATTAGTACATAAGGATTAGAAATAAGGAGAGTGCTGGGAGAGGAATACATGAAAAAGAAAAGGTGAGGAGAGCAGTAGTTTACGAAAAAATGGAAAAACTAGGGCACTGACGGATTGTTTTGAGATGTTGAGTGGAGGTGAATCTGTTGAATAGATTTGGAAAATATTTATGGTAATATGGAAGAGTAGTCTTTTACCTAATGATTAGATTAAGGCAGTAATTTTCCAGCTTGAGGGAAGTAATAGATAACTCAGTTATGACTGAAAATTTAACATCATTCTGTCTAAGGATTTTGAGATCATTTAAGGCCACCAATGACTAACTTTCTCTCCACAGATGATGCCACATGCCTTTGATCGTGTTCTTCTGGATGCACCATGTTCAGGCACAGGTGTTATCAGTAAAGATGAGCGAGTTAAAATGACTAAAGATGTAAAAGACATACAAAGGTGTTCTCATCTCCAGAGGGAATTGATTTTGGCTGCCATTGATTCAGTACACAAATTTGATGGTCAGAATGGCTACATTGTGTATTCCACTTGCTCCATCATGGTATGTACAAGATCAGACTTTAAAGGACTTAATGATTTTTCTTAAATTACAGTGTCATATTTGATTTTTATGAATGGTAGTAATTTTAATACAGGAGATCTAGTTTTTGTATTGTGGTTTTGCAAGGGTTATATTTGACTCATTTATAAACATTGAGAAAATACATAGTTCTTACTATTTTTTGTTGCAGATTCTGTTATGGAAATAGTATAAAAGATATGTTTTTGTAAGTTCTTACTAGTTTTTGTTCCAGATTCTGTTTTGGAAATAGTATAAAAGATATGTTTTTATAAGATGATGTCATAGCAATTTTATTGATAAAATCTTTCTATGTGAGCAAAATGAGGCCTGTCTTCATCTGTGTCTGGAATTACCTTGCAAGGCATGAAAAGCTAACAGATATGAAAAAAAATCCCCTCTGGTGCATTATGTTTATATACCATTATGTCTTTCATCCACCATGAATTAGTTTAGGAAAATAATTCATCAAAATCATGAATCTTGACTTCCTACAAAAAACTGTGAATCCATTGAAATTTAAGTGAAATACCTTATTTGAGACTTCTCTTTGATACCTCAACACCATTTTGTACCCCTGGTTATCACAGTTGTGGTTGTGTAAAATTATTCTTGAATCTCCTTGTGATTGCCATCCACTTCTGGTGTTTCATATCCTAGTGTGAGTTTTATGACATGCCTGTTAATGATTTTCCATCAACCATGTTGTGGAATTGATTCAATTTGTAGTCTGTAAAGTTATCAAGGTACTCGGCAAGGGGTGTCTTATTCTCAAAAACATTGAACTCAAAATTTTAGGCAGAGATGCATTACTTTTATCAGTTGAATAGCAATTTGCTCTAGTTTTCTCACTTCCCATTTTCATCCTTTTATTACTTTTATAGAATCTAGTAGTATAGATCATATGACACATTCAGTTGATCCCTTTCTGGTGCATTTGGAGACCAGTGTCTCAAAAAATTCTTCAGCCTAGTCATCTGGATTACTTAATCCCTGAATTAGGGCATGCCCATCAATCATGACACAGGTGTCCACTCAGGTATCATGTTCAGGCTGCTTAGATGTTTTGAATTTTTCTTTTTTTTTGAGATCCTTTGTGAAAAGTGGCATGGTTTAGGATTTTTTATTCGAATTCATTTCACCATTGGTTTAATTCACAAATCAGTCAAAATGACAACTTTCATGAGATGCAACTAAAGCTAATTAAGTTTTCTGTCTGCTTTGATGGTCTCATTGGTTGTGCTACCTTTGCTTGCTGCAGATGTTTTGTGCAGGCTTCCAAATGTTTTTGAAGTTTAGCGCTTCAGCGCACTGAGAATAAAAATTGTTTGGAAACAAGTCTTTCACCACCAAATCCCTCAAGATTTTGTCCAGGCTGCTTTGCAGAGCTATATTGATTTCTATTGTTGTAGCATTTTTAGGGGCCAAAAAGATGATAAATGAAGCATCTGAATCAGAAGCCTCATCAGGACACACATCATATGACACTTATCCCATTGATGAGTCAGCACTTCCTGTTGAATCTTCATTTGACATTTTGGAACAGAACATAATCATTCTTATAAGCTGGCAAACAGGCTACTGGTCACCATCATCACATCCACATCATCTTGATTGGAGAGCTTTTTAGTAGGTAGATGTGGCAGCATTTTCATCCTCTAGACCAGGGGTTCTCAACCAGGGGGAATTTTAGGGTTGGGGGTAGTTGGGACCACGGATTGACAGACTCAAACTGTCGGAATATTGATCTCTACAAACTATAGTTCAACAAATTGTACATAATATACAGGACATCACACTTTATTAGATGTCATAGATTGAATTAAAAATAAAGCTAAGTATTTCACTTTTGAACTGTGAAAGTATTTCATATCTGGTTTCTTTGACTTTTTCGTGTGTTTAACTTACATATTATTTGGAATGCACCTTTTGAGTCAGACAGGCTTGGAAAGAGGGGAATGACAGAATATTCTGACATGTTGAAAAGGGTGCATGGGGCAAAAAGGTTGAGAATCACTGCTCTAGTCCATAAATGACTGTTGTATCATGACAACCATGCATATGTTTTAACCAGGTGTCACAGAACATGTCTCTGGCCAGATTATTTATGGTGATACTAATTATTCAGTTGAAGGATTTGCACAGCCTACTCATCCACTCAGTTGCCTGGTCAAGTGGAACTTCATTGAACTTGTGATTCTCCTAACAACAAAGTTTCCATGAAGAAATTCATTTTGAATTTCATTGTGATGCTTAATTAAGTTCCTTTATGTCTGCTGGATGTGCTAGTCCCCATCTTGCATAATTACATTGGTTGTAAACAGCAAAACCAGGGTAGTATGGCTCCAGGTGCCTTTAGATGATGATTCCATTTGCCTTCCTGTTAGCAAGGATGAAATCCATCTGGACTTCTAACATGACCATGCATGTTTTCCAGTACGCAAATTGGGATTTGAGGTGTGCTCTTGGTTGAACCCTTTCCTTTTCTCTGCGGTGGTTGTTTTTGAGAATGTTTTCACGCAGGTCTGTAGTAAGCTACAAGATATTTCAAGTTCATTTCTCTAAAAGTGTTCCTTGACCTTGGAAACCTTCTCCCTTAATGTACCACGCACATCATTTACTGGTGATTGTATGTTGAGTTATTCCTTAAATCTGTTCCACATTATTCTGAATAGTATGTCATTTGCCTGACAATGCTCACACATCTCTCTGTAGTAAGCTTTGCTGTCAAGTAGAGACTGTTGATTTCTCTGCATACAAATATGCTTCCACAGAGACATCATCTAGGCCAGCACTCTCAAGGTGTTGGCCTAACACCTTGAGAGAGTTAGGGTGATATACAAATCCCAAATCTGTAAAATGACTTTCTTGCACCTGTCTTGATTTTCCTACATCACCTCTTTTGTTTTGCTTTTTATGATTTGTAAGTGTTGATGTCCATGAACCTATTTATTACAGTGGTCAGAGTCTCAGCACCCTGACCATGATACCTTAGTGGACACCTGTGTCATGATTGATGGGCATGCCCTAATTCAGGGATTAAGTAATCCAGATGACTAGGCATCATTTCTGGTTTTGTGGTCTGTGGATCATCAGTTCTGATGGCTTCATCAATGGCAGATTATGGAAGATGTTGTGTAGACAATTCAAGAAGTGCTTCATTCTTGAGTTTTGCTTTTTTTCTTTCCTTGCCACTGCCATTTATTGCTCATAATTGGAGAAGGTGGTATAAGTATCTTTGCTGTAAGAATGTCTCTTATGCATGTAATTCTTATCTGTCACCAAATATTCTGTGTAGAGGTTTGTTGATTGACACCATCCAAGATAGACTGTTTGAAGGTTGCATGCAGTCACAATGGAGTGACTGGGTTTAAGTAATACTTTGGTCACTTTTTCAAAGGTTTGCATTATGGCATAATTGAAAGTTTGTTTTTTGATAAATTCCTCAGAAGATCATTGACAATTTTGTTTATTTTCAGGCTGAGGAGAATGAAGCAGTCATTGAATATGCTCTTAAGAAAAGACATGTTAAACTGGTTCCCACTGGCTTAGATATTGGTAAGCCAGGGTTTACAAAGTTCAGAGAGTACAGGTGAGTTATTATGGTTTTGTGAATGTCTGAGGCTTCTCTAATTTTTGTCAAGATATGCAATTTAATTCGTGGAGAATGTTGAAGATATCACATTTTGTAGTAAAAATATTAGGGGAAATTCTGCATGAAGCTGACACCAGCATTATATCAAGGAAACTAGACATTGTGTATATATGCATGATGCATTGAGATTAGAAACAGCATAACACATTCAAACCTATGCGCTCCACCCTGGGTGGCCTGCGAATGGATCACGGTCAGGAACACTTAACTATGCGACCCATTGAAGTCCAAACATCCTCATCCACTCCTGAAATAACATTTTTCCCTAATCTGGTTTTCTGTGCATACTACCACCCTCTCAGTCACCATTCTTCCCTGCAATTTACTAGGCACACTCAACAAACTTATGCCTCTGTAGTTCAAATGTCTCACTTTATCCCCTTGCCTTTATGAAATGGTGCTATTCCACCAGTCTTTAGGCACTTAACCATATTATGTACATACATTGAAAATCCTAAATAACTAATCATTAATACAGTCACTCTATTTTTTAAGGAAGTCAATTGCAATACCAGCCACCATGTTACACTTCACTGTATGGACAGCTTTCATCTTTCTTTTCACCAAACCCCATTTGCCATTACTCTCTCACTTTGCATACCTCCCTGACCCAACACCTAACGTCATATACATTCAACAGTCCTTCAAAGTACTAATTCCATTTCCTCTTCACTTCATCACTGCCTCTTACTGCTTCCCCATTTGTCCTCTTCTTTTTTCACACAGTTAACTTCCAAATATTTTCGTGTTCTCCCAGAAGTTTGCTTATACTTGCTGAACCCAGCTCTCATTTGCCATCTTTTTTTAATCCCTGCACCTTACTCTCAACTTCCTGCTGGTTTCTCTTGTATATCTCTGTCATTTACACTCCTTCTGTGAACTTCCATACTCTTACCCTTTCTGGCCTGCCCACCTCCCACCTTCTGCATGTTACACACTTCCCTCACACATGCTTGCAGCACTGTTTTCATAAGTACCTCCCATTCCTCATCCACTCCCCTAGCTTTGTTTACTCTCACCTTTTTCCATTCTGTGCTCAATATCTCCTTGTATTTCTTCACAAAAGTGTTCTTTCCAATCTTTTTTTCACTACCCTCTTCCTACCCTTATTGTTTTATCTTTTCCATAAACCTTTATAAATCTTTACCTTTTCCTCAACCAGGTAATGATCGATCAGTCACGCCAGCTGCCTGTTTTAACACATTCACATCCAAGTCTTTCTCTTTTGCATGCCATTCAGTTGGTACCTAATCCAGTCTCTCTTTTTAAGGTCTTTTTAAACCAGGTATTCCTAGTCACCAGTCTTTTTTCAGCACTCGACTCACAATCTCTTCATTTCTTTTCTCTGTACCCCATTACCCCATACCTTCAGTTGCCACATTTTCCACTTTTGCTATCAAATCACCCATCACTAAATCCCAATCTTTCACATAAAAACTGTTAACACATTCATTCAGCTGCTTCCCAATAACTCGCCCCCGTTCATCATTCTTATTGTGGGCAAATGCATAAGCACCTGCCTCTCTTTATCCACTTTCAGTTTTACCCTCTTCAGTCTGAAGCTCACTTGAGCAGAAGTGCTATCCCTTCTTTAATTCTTCTCCTTACCTTGTTTGACATTGCATGGAGACATTTCCCTTTACCCTTGTGCTGTTTCATTCAGAGTTTGAACATTCAGTTTCTCTTCCTCAAATATATTACCTATCTCTTTTCTTAGTTACTTCAAAATACATTCACAGACCCCAGCCTGAGCCTTCGAGGAGGAGGAGTACTCCTTGCTTGCATCCTTCCTCTGTACCAACTTTTAGAAAATGAAATACAAGGAGGGGAGGGTTTCCAGCCCTGCTCTACA
Organism: Panulirus laevicauda; assembly: GCA_032273605.1. Classification (NCBI taxonomy): domain Eukaryota; kingdom Metazoa; phylum Arthropoda; class Malacostraca; order Decapoda; family Palinuridae; genus Panulirus; species Panulirus laevicauda. The sequence continues at coordinate 3,293 of JAUTXX010513710.1, read as the reverse complement.
ACACACTGGGAATACATGGGAAATAACTTTTCCACCCTATCTCTTGGAATGATATTTATAATAATGATGATACGGGTGACAGAATTGATAATGATTATGATAATATTTAAGGAATGTGTATGAAGAGAGGTCACTGTTTTTAAGGGCAAAGATTGTTACATTTGCTGCTATCGTAGTCCTGTCAGTACTACTTGGATGCAAGGTATGGGCTGTAGACAGAAACATAAAGAATAGGGTGATTGTGTTGGAATGAGATGTTTGGGGACAAAAATTGGTGTAAGGAGAGTTTATTGAATAAGAAATGACAGGGTAAGAGAGAGAGCTGAGGAGTGTGTGCTGAAAGGGTTTAGACATATGGAGTGGATGAGTGAAGGGAGGATGACAAAGATTGTATACATGTCAGAAGTGGAAGTAAGAAGAAATGAAGGAAACTAAGTAGGAAGTGGAAGGATGAAGTGGAATTTGTTTAGAAGGTTCAGGCCCTAAACATGTTGGAGGATGGAAGGCTTGTGAGGGATAAAGGGAATTGGAGCAATGTGGTTTACATGAGATGATGTGCTGTCACTGGGTTGAACCAGGGTAATGAAGCAGTCGAAAAAACTGTGGATAGATCTGTTAGGCTTAGTTGTGGATGTGAGCAAACGAGGCCATTTCTTTGTTTTTGGCCCTGCCTTGCTACGTGGGAAATGGTGAACATGTTTTTAAAAAATGTTTATAGTGATTTTAATTGATGTGGACTTTTGTCTGTGACTCGAGCCTTCAACATAAAAAGAAATATTGTGATAATATATTAGAATTTGAAGAGAATTATGGCCCAATTGGCTACATTTATCCACATGAATTTGTTATAGCAACTACATGAGGAAAAACAGATGAGGATGCTAAAAGACTTGGCTGCTTGGACACACCACCAGACTGTGTCATTAGAGCTTACACTTGCTTTAGTTTTGGAGAACAAATATATGGAAAACCTAATGATCGTGAAGATGCCTCTCACATGCTTTATAAGTTTTCTGGCAGAAGCCATGTGGTATTAGCACTAACTGTATAATGGTTCTGAGACATTTGTCATGGTAAGAAATTACCAATAGTGAAACCATTACAGTTCAGTTTGCAGATGTATCTGTTGACACAGTTAATGCATACATTGGTAATAGAGAGCCATTATGATAGTTTGATGGAGAGGACACCCGGAGAGGATGAGTGAAGACTAACTATTTTGATCTTTGCATCAGAAAGAGTGAAACATACTTAACTTGGACAGAAAGGAGGTAACTCACCAGGTGTAAAAGTTGATTGACATAAGTTTTGGTTGCTGTATCTAGAGGAAAAGTCAGAAAATTTATGAAGTAATGATACCAGTGCAAAGCAGCAGTGGATCAGCTGCACAAACTATGAAAAATTAATAGAAATGGATAACATAGAAGTGATCAAGAAACTGTAACACATTGAGACTTGAAGAGTTAAACCTTTGAATGAAAGAGAATTTATGAAACTTGGATTTGTCCCAGAAAAGTATCCTAGTAATTGTACTAAACTTGATTCCTATAGACTCCTTCTTGATTAGTGTGTGTACGCATAACAGCGTGAAGTATATGTTATATTTTCAGGCTTTCAAAAATGTAGCAATTTTTCTTGTATACTCTGTCCTACTGTGTATGGCAATTTATAGTTCAACGTGAGGATTTTCCCTCTAAGGCTCAGTCCTCTGTTCTTGTCGCTACCTCGCTAATGCAGGAAATGGTGAATATGTATAAAAAGAAAAAAAATTATCATTTATAGTAATTATGCGAGGGAAGCACGTGAGGACAGGGATAAGTGGAGATTCCTGGAGACAACGGGCAGCAAAGACATATATAGATAAATAGAAAGTGTTTTGTAAATTATAGTTGTTTAGAAATTATTTTGTTTAAATTGTTTATTTCTGTATATGTTTACCCCTGGAAAAGACAGTGTTGGAGTTGACCCTTTTCAGTGGCACAACAAGGTTGAGGCATTAAATGCTATAAAGCAGCACTGGGTTCCACCAGTTATACCGGGGAGTAAAAGGGATGATCAATTGATGGTGATGGCTCTGGCTGTTAGTGGGATGACTGGTGAGAGTAATAGGAGGGAGCTTGTAGAGAATTTTAAAAGTTATATAGTTTGGATGTGCTGGGGATTGGGGAAACTGTATCTTTGGGCAGGGTGTATAGAGTGAAATGGAAATGAGTGCAAGTTGTGAGGGCATGGAAGAAGTGGTTCAGAAAGGAATTAATGAAAATTATCACAGAAGAGGAAAGAGGGCTGTGCAGTTGCAATATCTTCGAGAGTATGAGAGGGTGTTACAGAGTATAGATGGATTGGATCAAGAGTAGCATTGGTGAAAAGAAAAATTGGTGTTGTGTAATTTGCCTGTGAATATGAAGGCTGTGCAAGATAAGGATGAAATGAAGCATTTCTGGAGAAATTTGAATGAGTATATAAATGGGTTTGAGAAGGAGAGGAAGATGGTTATAGGGGAGAGAGAATATTTCCCATGTATTCTCTGCGTGTCATAAAAGGCAACTAAAAGGGGAGGGAGTGGGGGGCTGAAAACCCTCCCCTTTCGTTTTTAATTTTCCAAAAGAAGGAACAGAGAAGTGGGCCAGGCGAGGATATTCCCTCAAAGGCTCAGTCCTCTGTTCTTAACGCTATCTCGCTAACGCGGGAAATGGCGAACAGTATAAAAAAAAAATGAGATGAATGTTAAGGTGGGATGTGAAGGAACTGGCAATGCAGTTGGCAAATTTGGAGTGAATGAGAATGGAAGATATTTTGAGGATGCGTGCTGAAGGTGTTTAATCCTTGCAGACACCTTTTTCCAGCACAAGATGATTCACAAAAAAGCTTGGATGAAAAATTAAGAAGAAAGGGTTTGATTGATTATCTGGCGGCAGGTGAAAGGTTGAGAAAGATTGTGCTGGATGATTGAGTTGTGAGGGATTCTTTGGAGATTCTAACCATTTTAAGTTCACTTAGAGGTGAGGATCAGGGAGAAGTGGAGATAATGCGTAAGGAAGATTGGAGAAGTAAATATGTTGGCAAGGGAGAAGTTGAATCGGAAAGAATGCAAAGAGGAATATGAAAGAAGGGTGACAGAAAGTTGAGTTGAAAGTGCCGTAAATGTAGGGATGCAGTCATTTGTGAATGAATTTTTAAGAATTTTGAGAGAGACTGTTAAAGGTTGTAGAGTTAGTAGTTGTATACACGGCTGTGAATGAGAAGAGTAAAATTGTAAATGCATGGTGGACAAATGAGATCAGAAAGAGTGT
>JAUTXX010513700.1:602-11791 GCA_032273605.1 Panulirus laevicauda | reverse complement strand
CTCTCTCTCTCTCTCTCTCTCTCTCTCTCTCTCTCTCTCTCTCTCTCTCTCTCTCTCTCTCTCTCTCTCTGGTATTTACGATCCCCTCCTGTCTCTGATTTTCTCCAGTTTCAAGATTTCTTCCTTCGTCTTGCCTCCTCTTCCTTTCTTGGGAATGGTACGCAAGGACGGTGATCCCCTGACATATATATATATCCTCTACTCCGTCTCCTACTTTACAGTAATATTTTCCCCTGTTATTCCCTATTTTCCCCTATTAGTTTCCCTATTATCAGCTTTGCAGCTCACACCAGCAGCATTCAGCCACGTTGTGCTCACTCACACTACGTTCTCAGGGTTGTCAGGTGGGCTGCCTTGAGTTGGTGTAGTGGCTGTGATGTTCGGGTTGGATTGTAACGGGTTTGAGGCAGATGGGTTCCACCTTGAATTTATTGATCGTGTTAGATCGCATCTGTCCTTGATATCGTGCAGTCGATCGATGCTCAAAAGTAGTTGTCTGCGCGTGACGTATCTTGGTTCTAAAGGTAGGCTTTCTATCACTGGCATAAGCTAGCAGGATAAACGTGATCTGTCTAAGGTCTAGACTAAACTAACCTCACATCGGTGTCTGATGATGGGACCTGTTTGCGTAGCACAGTGAGAGAGAGTTTTACACTCTTGTTACCCCGTCTCTAAACTTTTTCACATATACGATACCGTAAACTTATATATATCCACCCACATACATAATATCTTATACAAGTTATCCATTCATCGGCCATTCCCAAAAGAAGGGATGAACAGCTGGGTTGGGTGCGATCTGCTTCTCCGGTCTTCGAACTCGGGTCCATTTGATTGGCGAGTTGCAACGCTTACAGCTGTACCATGTTGGCGGCTTGTGGTCCCATGTGTGTGTGTGTGTGTGTGTGTGTGTGTGTGGGCAGGTAATGGTTTGTAACACAGGAAGTGCATCTTGTGCACAGTCTTAAGTTATAGTGATGTTCACCGCCGGAATTTTATGACGTGCGCTTGAGGTTGGTCCGTTGGCGTCTTCTGAAGGTGGCAGTGCATAGACCCTGTCACTCACCTGAAGTGGCTTATTGACTCTGCTATGGTTGTGTTTTGAATTACATTCTGGTCTACACAGGCTATCATTCAAACCCCGTAAGATATGTATGGAATACCTTTGTGTGTGTGTGTGTGTGTGTCACCTCATGCCTCCGCAGTCATAGGAACGGTCATTAGAAGAGTTCAAAAGCCATGAAAAAGAGACAGATTCGAAAGGTGTGTGTTTTTTTTTTTGGTCTCGCGACCTGAATGAGATCCTACTTGGTGGAATAAGTATACAAAGTAATACAAAAAGGAAAGCGAACAGATCATTGGGTCAGTTTAGAGTTGTTTGTTATACCGTTAGAAATCAGGAACATACTCCAGTGTGGTAAGATTATAAATGCAAACAGAAGTTTTATGAGGAAATACCTTTAAACTTTTGTACCGGGGGGGGGGGGGGGTGTAAGGAACTTCGTTCGTGGACTTGAGGCAAAATATTAGTTAAAGTAACTGTAAAGTATCTGTGCTGTTGCTTTCAGCTGCTGTTACCGGCGAATCATTGAATATATTAACGATCCGTCTAGAGAAAAAGTTCTTTGCTTCAATTGAAGTAAAAGGTCTGCACACAGGTTTCCTATCCATGAGTACTCGTGAAATCGGACAAATCTAGTGTTTTTCTATTGCTTTTAAGGGGATTTGCATCTATTTCAGTAGGGTTAAGGCCAGACTACTTCCTTTGGACCTTTGGGTGTGTGTAATCAGTGTATCTATATCTGTGTCTTTGTGAGTCAAATCATCTCTTAGCTTTCTTTAAGCCAAGTAAGCTCAAGTTGTCTATCTAGAATTACAAAGCAGTGTTGAAAGTTACCCAAAAGAAAAAAAAATATATGAATTGTCTGTATTTACTCTTACCGAACTGATCTCCAACCACAACCTTATACACAAGAACCTCATTTGTGGCAAGAGCTAAGTCTACCATGTTCACTTCACGAGTAGGTTTCCCATTAAACTGCTCTAGGGCTCAGTGATCTTCCCTGACATAGCAAATGGCACATTTCACGAGTAGGTTTTCCATTAAACTGTTCTAGGGCTCAGTGATCTTCCCTAACATAGCAAATGGCACATTTAGTTTGCAGAATGTAATGGATACATATCTGACTTTGACCGTTCGATTCAGAAGTCTTCGCTGGGGACACCAGTATGGCGGTCCTTCAACTTGTCAAACCTCGCACCGGGTGTTGTCACCTGTGATTTTCTAGCTCACTCAACACATAACAGCTGTGAGTCAGTCCGTTGCTGAGGTCTTTGACAGTGCAACACTGAGGGTTATGAGGCTTCGATAGTTTCGAATGAGTTTTGTGAGATTTCGAGTCATTTTGTAGTTTACGAAACACTTCTTGTGTTAGGAACTTACGGGTGAAGGACTGTGATTTAACGTATCATTGCCGACTTGCGTCACACACTTATTGATCTTAAGTTGGTGCGTATTGCGTACTTACTGGCGGGCGTCACACTTATGGATCCGATAATGATGGGCAAAGCACTGCGCGTCTTACTTTTTTTTTAACGGGATCATACGCATCACTTACTATTGGACCCGATGTATCACATTTATTGACCTGTTGTTGGTTCGCGTCAGTAAAGTATTGACCCGATTTTGTGCGTGTCACAAAATTATTGACCGGATGTTGGTACCTGATATACATTCACTGACCCGATGTTGGCCCGCGTCGCGCGCTTAGAGACGCGATCTTGGTGGGCGTCACACACTTATTTACCCAACGTTGGTGAGCGACACTAGATTGTTGACCCGATGCTAGTGCACGTCACACACTTACTTATCTCTATGTTACTGCGCTACACACACTTAACTGAGTCTGTAGGTGCGCTACACACTTAACTGAGTCTATGTATGTGCGCCACACACACTTAACTGAGTCTATGTTGGTGCGCGTCACACACTTACCTAACTCTATGTTGATGCGCGTCACACACTCGTACACCTGCAGGCAGCCGTGTGTATGTGGTTCGTGCAGGCCGGAGCCCACTACACCTGCCCGGAGGCTGCCTCTCCCTCATCTGTCCGCACTTAAGCGGCCTCATTATGGTTCATTTGTACCTCTTTACTCTCGCGGCCCCAGTTATTACTTTAGCTCTTTATCGGGTCTCCAGAGACACTCCATATTCGTTTATCAGATTCTTCCTCTGTTTTCTCCTTTCTCTCTTTCTCTTAAGTCTTTCTTTACGGCAGCAGCTGTGGTGTATATACATCAGCTACAGCCTTAATGGACTGAATGGGTAAACTGGTTTTCTGTCTGTGAGAAAGAGCTTCGTAAAGCCAGCGAAAGTGTGATTTGCTGGGGGGGGAACCCGATGATATAGCTTCAGAACGTTGAATTATTTACTAATGTCATCCCACAGTGATCATAAAAGACGCAATCTCCTTTAGATTTAAGAGTAGAAGAATTGTGTAACAGAGGCGTTATAAAAGTGGCTCTGAACAGGAAGATGGAGTGGGGTGTGAGTGGGATGTTTATATCTGTGGAGGAACATCTAGAATGCTTAATATTCCAGTTCTGTGGATGGGTTGCCTTTTGGCTCTAGTTCGCCTTCTTCTAGAGTCTAGAGAGTCTTTAGACTGACTCAGATGCCTGTCTTCCAAATGCAAAATGGCTCATCATTGTTTTCGTATTTGCTGTCTCACATTCTAGATTCTGTAGCGTCGCTTGTCCTCTTTCCCGTCTCAATCTAGTACGAAGAGTTAGAATAGCTTGAGGTTAGAAGAGCTCTGTTGAGAATCTAGTTCTAACAGTTAAAACAGCATGAGGTTAAAGGAGCTCTGTTGAAAATCTAGTTCTAACAGTTAGACTATGAATAGATTAGAGGAGTTCTGTTGGGAACCTAATACTAACAGTTAGACTAACAACAGGTAACGGGACTTCTGTTGAGAATCTGAAGAGTTCTCACTTACCACTTGTGCCTTACTTGGTAGTATTGATAGCCGCATGTCAAGCTGTGTTGGTAATAATGCATGACGGGAACCACTTGTCATGCAGTGGCATGAGGTTATTAGTATGTAATGGGGAGAGGGTGGAATGGCACGTCCATCAGCGGCTCGTGGTCCCCAGACGTCATGAATTTGTCACTCGAGCCTTGGCTGTTTTTCTCCATCGTGAACGGTAATAAAAGCTTTTGAAGTGTGATATACCAGGCGAGCACACGGTCCCTGATGTCATTCACTCAAGACAGTCTTGATCTTTGGCATTCTTCATTCTCGAAAAAAGAGATTGACCTTTGAGATTTTTCATTCTCAAAAAGGGATTGACCTTTGACATTTATTATTCTCAAAAAAAAAATATTTGGCCTGTGAAATACTTCGTTCTTAAAAAATTGACCTTTGACATCCCTCTCTCTCAAGAGTTAGACCTTTGACGTTCTTCATTCGCAAATTTTGACCTTTGACATTCTTCACTCTCAAAAAATTGGCCTGTAACATGTTTCATCCCTGAAAGACTAACCTTTGACATTATTCATTATTGAAGAAATTACCTTTGACATTCTTCTTGGCATTCTTCATTCTCAAAGAATTGACCTTTGACATCCTTCATTCTTGAAGACTTGACCTTTGTCATTCGTCACTCTGCACAGACTTAATTTTTCACATTCTTCGTTCCTGGAAATTCATCTCAGACATGTATAACACAAGTTTCTTTATCTATTGCAGGTCGACACCCAACCTTGACGATGCTGACGATGGCAGCATGGTGACGAAGAAGTCGTCCATGTACTCGTACCTTCAAGGTGCCTCCGCATCCTCACACAAGGGCGGCATGGGCGGCTCGGGGATCGTGGGCGGTCGGTACTGGGACGCCACCATGGGTGCTGATGACACCCCTGACCGGGAGGATTATGCTCACCATCTACGCTCCTCCTCATACCAGTTGCTTCACTCGCGCCAGCTGTCGGCTCTCAGCTCCGGGTCAGTGGGCTCCTTCCACAGCCGACAACACTCCAACACCTCCAACTACAGTGAGCCGGACGACCTTAGTCCACGAGGGGACCTCTCCTCCGGCCATAGTCACCACAGCCACCACCATGGGATGGATCGAGCCAGATTCTTCTCGTACGACAACCTCGGACCAGAGCCTTCCACTCAGAAGTATCATGGGTCCTGGAACATGTCAGAGCCAGACTTGACGCTGGCGCCACCACCATATTCCCCACCTGGGCCAGGTTATCAGCAGCATCAGCCGCCAATATCCCCAACACTGCCAGCATCGGTGGGCACGCCATCGTCTGTGAAACATTCGCCCACATCGAACTCATCAGGCCGCCACCCATCTTCGCCTCCTCCTCCTCCTGTGCGAGATGCTTCTAGTCTAAAATATATCAAGTATGGCCCAGGGCACGAGAAGTATCCTTCGTGGCCTGTGCCCGCCGGAAACCAAGTGATGTCGCACGGGTCATCGGCTCATGATGCAAACATCTCCGGCCTACCAGACCCGGCATCTCAGTCTCCTGCACCGCAAGGCTCTCACCGCTCGAAATCCTGGACAGAACAGTCGGAATATCCCAAGGAGAAGGCTGGAGGTTATGCCCGACCCTACAATAAGAAATCTCTGAACCAGTCCTTCCAGAGACAACTCAAAACTGTGATGGAGCGAACGGAGAAGATCCCCAAGGAGGTCTTTCATAACAGTCTTCGGGAGGATATGTTCTCGAACTCAGATTATTCCTTTATGGACTCGTATTACAAGCCTACGAACCCATATTATCCTCTTTATGATCGTGACGGTCGTGCTCTAGATGACAAGGACTACAGCATCCCGTCTCCGCCAGAGCGCGACTTGGGTATGGGAGAAGCCAATCTTGGGCAAGTGACGGCGGCGCAGTTTGAGGAGATCGTTCGCCAGTTTGACGAGTTCGGCTACACAGATCTGATCGACGCAACGCCCCTGTTGGATCAGCTGCGCCGCGAGTCTGTGATGTGGGACGGGAGCTCAGAACGGGACTCGGGACGTGGAGAGAGCGAGAGTGTCGCAGACAGCGCACGCTATAGTAATGGACGGGAGAGTGTCACCACCGTCGTGACGAACTCATCCTCCGCATCATCGTCGGAGACTCTTAAATGGCACGGTTCTCTCTCCGACATCTCTATCCTCTCCGGCCATTCGCGTGATCATAGATCAGACCACAACATCGTGCACAGCTCGCGTGTGCAGGCGCCTCAGCGGCACAACAGTGAATCGGTTCTTTATTATGGTGCTGATGCCAGGGGGAAACTCCTCCACGGCAGACTCGTCCACGAATCAAGGGACCACCGCGATTTGCGGCGTTCAGTCCGAGATACGGAGTCTGGCTACCCAAGACCCTCCCGGGAAGGGAAGTGGAGCAGAGAGGTTGAGAGAAATAATGAGATGAACAACCTGAAGAAGTTCCCCTCGTACTCCTATACGCAGCCTCTATCACAAATCACTGAGGCGCCAACAGCAGAGATGAGGGAAACCCCTAGATCTCCCACTCGCTCCCCACAGAGTCCCACTGTGGACTTCAGTAAACCCCCATCAGTGGCTGAGAGGATTCACGAACTGGAAAGACAGTCGCGTACCAACGGTCCCGAGAGTGGAACCCGCTGGCCTCGGGACCAGAGTGGCTCCCGGGAAAGGGATTCGAGGGAACCTCGCGATATGCGAGATCTCAGAGATCCACGAGATCACAGAGACTCGAGGGAGTCTCGGGAGCCTCATGATCCTCGAGATCTCCAAGATCCTCGTAGGTCTCGCGATGATACATCGCCTCAAGAGGCTCGTGACTTGAGCGACAAGGTGGAGAGTCGTACTCCCAGAGAACATCGGGAATCGAGTGAGATACGCACTCACCAGAGAAGAGGGTCTCGTGACTCTCAAAGAGGAGATCGAGACATTCGACTCGACTTTTCCAGAATAGACCGAAAGGGAGAAGGGTCTAATGCTTCAATGGATGGTGTCCGATCTCCCTCAACCCCTGGGTCCTCTTCTAGGTCCCACACGCAGAAGGATGCTGAGGGTAGACCGTTCATTCATGAGAATTTCCAAAACATACTGAACGCTTTTACCGAGGTAGACAGAGTCGACAGAATGGACCGGTCAGACAGAATGAGCAGTAACGTATCCTATTCGTATTTAGACCCTGAGAAGAGGCGCAAGGTGTCCGATGCTACGCTGAAGAGCATCCAGAAACAAGCCGTGATGTCCTTTTACGAACGGCACACTGGGAAGAGCTTGAGTGGCGCTTCGGTCAGCGACCTCAGCTCCGCCAGCAGTCAGTCGAGTCTCGTATCCTCCCAGTCGGCACCGGAGACATCGCAGGGGAAGTGGACGAATGTCCCTCACCCCAGTATGAACCAGAGCGTGAGGACGGACAAATCAGGACGGGCGGGCAAGGGTATGGCTCGCTTGGGTCGTGTACCCGAAAGCGAGTTGGATGACCAGACGCACCGTCCTGCTCGAAGGCGCTCCATGAGTGGGCGTGACTCTGGTAGTGAGACTGGCACTGACGACCTCTCCAGGGGAGGTTCCCAGCGCTCCTCGCTCGCCTCTGATGCTGCCTCCTCTCGAGGGGAGCAGCCGCCAGCTCTTCCACAGAAGCAGAGTCAAGTTCATCAGGAGGTGAGTACCACCATTTGTTGTTCGAAGCAGCAGAAAATTAAAAAGATATAATCTTGCAGCAGAAACATCGGATTTGGAGAAGGTGAGGATTGTAGGTATCAGTTTATTAGTCATTACTGAAACGGAGGTGATGATAGCATGTTGTTTGTGGCTTCGCACTGCATGATGGTCTTGCCCTTGACTGCAAGAAAGGCTTTTGTTATCGATTTTTTTCCGTGTGTATTTCAAACGTGCAGCTTTCGAGCACCTTTGGCAGAGTTTACGGTACATTGTGATTATATATAGATATATATTTCTTTTTTTCATACTATTCGTCATTTCCCGCGTTAGCGAGGTAGCGTTAAGAACAGAGGACTGGGCCTTTGAAGGAAATCCTCACTTGGCCCCATTCTCTGTTCCTTCTTTCGGAAAATTAAAAATGAGAGGGGAGGATTTCTAGCCCTCCGCTTTTTCTTTATGTAGAACAATTTTACCATTAATGTTTATGTATCCCCTTGTTGGGTTTTCCAAGCGTTCCGTTGATGTGTTTAAGTACCTCAGTTCGTGTTCCCTGGTCCTTCATTCATGTGCTTGTTAGCATAACATTATATAAGAAGCTGTTCTCTCTGAAGGAAAGGGTTATCATACGAAGAATAGGTCTGGATCAAATGTTCTTGGACTAGAAAAAAAAAGGTAAGATATTACTGTAGTCTGGAAGAAAATATTCTGCTAGAAATGACAGCTTTCTTTTCTATAGTCATCGCCTATATATGGTTTTCGAATCATTATAAACATTTGAAGGAAATGTTCAGCTTTTTTTTTCGATTTGGTTACAAAATACGTTGTCGACCTTATGATGAGTCGACAAGTCTAAAGCCGAAATAACCAACGAACAAACCAGTCTTTTCTTAGCTCATGACCATTGCTTCAGTGTAGCTGAAATCAGAGCATAGAGCCTTCAGTTATGAAGGTGTGCTGTACGTTAGGGATAGAACGCTTGATGGCTGGCGTTGCACAGGGCCCAGGTAAGCATCGCTGGCGTATACCGGCCGTGACGGGCTGGTGGATCTGAGAAGCTGGCACACGGTCGGTTAGGTCACCCTTACATTCCCCGCAGGTGATGATTAATGTGACAATTACCAGCTGACGTGAGGGTCGTGATGGGGAGGAACCTAGAGACTATAGATGTTGCCAGGGTCACTGACTGGCTATTACGGCTGTAGTGTGAGCAGCTTATTCTCCGCTGGAAAAGGACTGGCCACAGATTTATCTTCTGATCTTCCGCCTCCTCCGTCTTATGTAACGTAATCTAGGTAGGGTCAAGGTAAATATGACTCGGTTAAGTGTGTTCTTTGTTCTGTCCTTTTTTTCTGACATGTCACGGGTGAAATATGCCCCTCCATACGAGATCAACTTGGGCGAAAGAAGAAAAGGTAAAGTAGAACTTAATCTGGGCTCCGCAGGTGCTTGTAGACTTGTCCCTTATGTGAGGAGCGAAAGACAAAAGAAGGGAGAGAATTCCACAGCTTAGCTCTTCGAGCGAAGGAGGAGGCATTATCATCACAGCCAGTTTCTATTTGATGTAATACAGCAAAGGGTATTTAGTTCCACTGATCCGTACTTAGCCATAATGATCTCAGTAGGTGTAGTCACACCAAGTCTATGGCAGTCTCGGCTGTGTTGGATTTTATCGTTAGATTATTCTTGTTATTAAGAATATTGCTTTTTCTTCAGAATTATTCATTAAATGTATGAGACTATCTGTTATGAGCATAGAACACTTACACCTTGACATGTAAAGCACTTAGCCACATGACCATACACGCTCCCCACCTGAATGTCTTCTCTACCACCCGTATCCTTGAAATAGTCTTATGTCTATGCAATTCTACCACAGCGCGTGATTGTATCAGGGATGAAACATCCATAACGAGAAAGGTTAAAGATACAAAGATGGTGAAATACCTTTACCCGGGATCAGTAGCACCTGTGGCAATGGACACACCTTTGTAATGCTTGATCACTTCCGAGGGACGAATCCGGGCCAGCGAGATCGGAGAACGGATACCTAACCAGATTAACTCCCGAACGCGCAATAGTAGACTTAGTCTGACTTACATGTGAATAATTACATGTTGTGATGTACTGACACATGTACGTTTAATCTCCACTCCTTCCCCTATGTGGCTCACACCTACACTACACCCAGGGATGGATGAATACACCTCGACACTCGTGTACCATCTACACCTGAGTGTATCGAGACTAACACCCAAACTATACAGGAATCCCCGATTGTCTGGTCTTACACTTTCCAGCCCCGGTTTTACACCCCGTTGACAGAGGAGGGATGATACACAACACCTCTTCCCCATCCACGCCCTTCCACGCCCTACACACCGGGTCCCCTCGGCTACGCCAGGGGCGCGCGCCACACTTGCTACTCTTCGCAGCCTCTGGTCCGTCGCTGCGGGAGGCATTCGAGTTAATCGAACTCAATTGGATCCTGGCGCTGTGCTTGACAGCCAAGGTATTAAACCAAGGGTAGGAAAAAAAAAGAGCGACACAGGGGATAGGTTATGTCGTTCACAGCTGGCTAGGAGTCAGAGGATGGTATGGGGTGTGGGAAAGAGCGAGAGAGAGGAAGAGAGGGGAAGGGTTATGGTGAAAGAGAGAGAGATAGATAGAGGGGAAAGGGGTATAATGAGAAAGGCAAATGATAATATGGAGATGAGATATGAGGGGCATACTGGTGACAGAGGATGGTGGTGGTACTATGAGGGAGGGAAGTGATTTTATGAGGGAGGGAATCGGGGTTCATTGTGGCATTGGCTGGTATGGTGAGGTTTAGTGTTGTATAGTGAGGGAGGGAGTCGGTATGGTGGTGGGAGGATGGGGCATGGGAGGAGAAGGGATGGTGGAACACAACACAGAGGTGATATGATGGGAAACTGACTCTCAGTTCATGTATGTATGTATGTATGTACGTAATTATTTGTACTGTATGGGGAGGGAGTTTTACATTTGTGGGGACCCATCTCTTGAACATTCTCTTCTGTCATACAGTTGATTGAATTTCTATATGCTGTCTGCATTAATTATGTCTTCAGTCATTTTAGTGCATTCATCCACCTCTATTTTACTATTACAGAAATCTTCCACATCCTTCTTAACAAGTTTCTATCTTGATTCCATATTATGTCCTCTGGTTGTTCTATCTCTTCATCTCGAGGCACTGTTCACCGTACATGTTGCTGATATGTTTTCAAAACTTAATGATCGTAATTAAGTCACCCCTCATCCTTCCACCTTACAAGGTGGGCAAATATGATACCTCTATCCATTCTGTGTAACTCAGCTTACTTAACCCTGATACCATCCTCACTGCCCTCTTCTGGACCTTCTTTATCAGTTCAATGTGCTTCTTTAGCTAAGTTGACCAAATTCGAGAAGCATATTCCAGTTTTGGCCTTACATAGGGTGTGAAATACTTGTTAGATATTTCCTTATGTATGAATTTGAATGCCTTTCTAA
>JAUTXX010513667.1:0-11792 GCA_032273605.1 Panulirus laevicauda | reverse complement strand
TTGAAATGTATAGGTATGTATATGTGCGTGTGTGGATGTGTATGTGTATACATGTGTATGTGGGTGGGCTGGGCCATTCTTTTGTCTGTTTCCTTGTGCTACCTCGCTAACACGGGAGACAGCAACAAAGTATAATGAATGAAATTTGAATAAATAAGCATCTTAAGTTTGTTTTGATGATTAACTATGATGTATTTTTGTAAATTAAAGAAAATGATATACACCTCAGTCTGTTGAGACATTATTTATGAGTGCTGCATACCCGTAAACATATATGGGACTGCTACCATGCATATAAAGTACTCCTGGAGTACTGTCAGGTGTACCAAATGAGCTGTGTTGCATTTTTGTGTTTTTGTCATAAACAAATATGATTACAAATGACTTTCATTATTGATGTAAGTTATCTTGGAAGAATGACTCATCTTCAAGAATTATTACATAACATGGACAGATTTTGTACAAGCATCCTTGACATGTCCTCATAAGTTGACCAGTACAGGTTGTACCTCTTTAATCTGGCAACCTTGGGACCTGACAGTTACTAGACTGTAAAAAATACCGGAAAACAGAAATTGACCCCTTTAAAGACCCTTAGGTGAATACTCTTACCAATCACCATCAGCTTGGATTTATGTGTTCCTGCAGCATTGCTTCAGCCAATAATTGTTACCCCCATATTTGGAATCCTTACCCCCAGATTGAGACTCCTCAATATCTTGGTTAAGGGTTTTTCGTGGCATATGGTGCCATTACAGGGTAGATTCTTCTGCATTATACACTTGTTTTGGGCTATAAGAAATTAACAGGACTGTTAATTAGCTCAGCTGCAGTGAAAACAGATTTTGGCAACTTAGCACTGCTAACTCTGCAGCCCTAGTGGTATATCCACAAATTAATGGCGGCAGATTCTAAACGTGCTGGACAATGGGAGTTTCCGGACCACAGAGCATCAGATTAGAGAAGTGCAACCTGAATATGGAAAACTTTTGGCCTGTAGTGTCTTAAACAATATGTGGGTTGCCACTATAAATATTAATGGCCATATATTTTGCATCAAGTTGGAGGTAGCCAATTTAAGAATGAGTTCTCACATGAGATCAACCACTCCCAGTAGTTAGGTCTCATATGAGGTCAACGACTCCCAGTAGTTAGGTCTTATGTGAAGTCTACCAAATCCCAGTATGTAGCTCTTGTATGAGGTCACCCACCTACCAAGGGTTAATAGACCTACAGCTCTTTCTTCATCAGAAGGGCAGCTCCTTTTGTTTTGTTCATTCACAAACAAACTTAAGCTCCTGAAGATTCATGAACAAACCACTCTGTCCCCAAACACTTTAACTTTTTTACTCAGAATCAAAACAGTCTGGTTCCTCTTGTCAGGCATGACACTTTCCTCTCCTCCTTATCATACAAGCTCCAACCATGCTTATTCAGACACCTGCCTGAGCTGGGTAATTAAGTTACTCACTTGGCTACTTCCTCTGTTCCTGGTTTAAAAAGAATTATAATACAAGTGGGTAAGGTTTCCAGCCTGTTAGTTGCCTTATTTGACATGCAAGACATAAGTGGATAGAATTTTTTCCCTTTAGTCCCAAGGGATAATGATAATGATAATAATAATTATAGGAGAAAGTGGCAGGAGACCAAGAGGAAGATTCATGGTTTCAAAAGGAGGGCAAATTAGAGTTGGGGTGAGCAAGTTTTAGTAAACAATAGAGTGAATAAGATTTTTTGGAAGGAGGCTAATAATGTGTGGAAAGCAAGAGAACAAATGGGAACTTCAGTTAAGGGGGCAAAGGGGGAAGTGGTGACAAGTAGTAATGAAGTGAAGAGATGTAATGAGTATTTTGAAGGACTGTTGAATGTGTTTGATGATAGAGTGACAGATATACTGTGTTTTGGTTGGGGCAGTATGCAAAGTGAGAAAGTCATGAAGAGTGGTTTGGTGAAGAGAGAAAGGGTAATGAAAGTCTTACATAAGATGAAACAGCAAGTTGGATGGTATTACAGTTGAATTTCTGAAGAAAGTGGATGATTGTGTTGTTGATTGGTTAGTTAGGATTTTCAGTGCATGTATGGATCATGGTTAGGTGCCTGAGGACTGGCAGAATGCATGTATTTACAAATTTTGGAGGAAGTGAAAAACCTGTCTTAAAAAGTGCCAGATCATAGTTATTGGGAATGACATGGGATGGTAGAGTTCCAAAGCTTTGAGATGTAGGGAAAGAAACAGTTATCAAAACAGCTCACCCTTGAGTTGCCAACAGCCACACTGTAATCACGTGATGCAGCAGCATGCCAAGTATTGTGTGATCTAGCTAGTGATGGGGGCACATAAACAGCCAGCTCTTGGGAGCAAAAACCGAAGTAATACCTATAAAAGAGGGAGAGTGAGCCGACTTTGCGGCATAGGGCAAGAAGGTCAAATTTCATAGTTAGCCTGGGAGAGTTTATAAGTCAGACCGCTTCAACTCAACTCTGGCAAGTATGGATGCAGAGTTAGAACCACCCCAGATGTGAGAGCAGTACTCCATACAAGGATAAATCAGACCTTTGTATAAACAAAGCATATTTTCAGAAGAAGAAACATCTTGACATCTAAACAGGACTTCTAGTTTCTTAGAGGCATACTTAAATATTTCTATAATGTGGGGTTTCCAAGAAAGAGTGGATGTTACAGTAATACCAAGTATGTTCATTGAGTCAAGAGATTGAATTACAGAATTGCTGAAGGAGAGACGAGAGTTGTGAGGAGTTTTTGCTAGAGAGATGGGTAGAAACTGGGTCTTTGAGGCATTAAACTTAATGCTGAGATATCCTGTCATAGTCTGAGTTTATTGAGGTAGCTGTATCAAGATGAGATACAGATCAAGTGAGAGAAGAAGGAGCAGAATTGAAGGATGTGGATGAATGCAGTATTGAGTTAGCATATGAGTGTATTTGGTTATTTGTGGAAAAGAGGAAGCTGTTGATAAAATGGAAAGAAAGTGTAGGGGACAGGACAGAACCTTGAGGGACACCACTGTTGATGGAGAAAGAAAGGGGAGGCTGATCCATCAACAACCATAGAGATAGATCGGCCAGAGAGGAAGCTAGATATGAAGGAGCAAAGTGAGGGAGGAAAGCTAAAAGAGGGGAACTTGCAGATGAGACCACAATGCCGCCCCCTGTTACAAGGTTTGAATATGACAAGGGCTTCGTCTAAACTTCCCTGCCCATTTCTATCATCAGCTTCTGTATATGTTAGTCCTTTGTTCGTGATGACCAGCTTTCTATATTGATTCAGTAGATTCTGTATGTTTCTTTGTCCTTTCTCCTATATGAATGGAAACTAGTATTGGTCATGCAGTTCCCTACCCAATATTGTCTTCAATGTATTTTTTGTGCATTTTAATCCTTTCATTTGAGCATATCCAGAGAAGACCCATCTGACTGCTTTTTAATGGCTACACCTTCTTAACCATGGTTTTGTATTTCCTGAGCCCCTTCCACTGAACTGTATTCCTGTTCCTTTCACATTTCATGACTTCCTTCATAATCCTTAAAATGCTTCCTCAGTTTTTCTTTAACTCTAGCTTTAGTTGTGTTGCCCTCTGTTCTTGCTCCCTAACAATTTCCCATAACATACCAAATGTTTTTTTTCTGGTGTTTTCATCTCTGGGTTCCTCTTTGCTTTCATTTTTAGCTTCCCTATTTCAGATCTGGTTTTGACTAACTGGTTTTGGTACATTCCTGTCACAGCCCATACTAACCATTTTTGGCTCAGGCAGTGATAGATGTCATAAATTATCCCCCAAAGTAATGTTAGTAACAGTAATGAAGCTTATTGGAGCAAGTTATGCAAGAAACATGAGAATTACATCTTCAGCTGACAAAGAATGGTCCCTTTTGGTTACATAGAAAATGTAATTTAAGTCCCCTTTGGTATGCTGCACTTTTATACTCTAGCTCACTGCATTTGTTCACTTCACAATACTGTCCATTAACATTAATGTGTCTCCTTAAAAGGAGAAAAATAAAAGGAAGAAAAGACATTGATTTATTGAAGTTGGCAACACTCCTTCATTTGATTTGAACCTGAAAAGCTTCCACTTCCCTGCAATAAGGACAAATGCATCATGGTTTCAAGAATTATTTTACTTCATGTGTTAGAGGGATGGTGGATGAGAAACAAGAGCAAACCTGACTAAGCCAGCAACCACTGTTACACAGTTCTGTTCATTATTATCAGTTCTGATAGTGATGTATAACTGAATTGCAGAACAGATGCATACTGGAGAAACTGTCACTCAATTTTTATTATATATAGATTCTATTTCCTCAGTGTACAGAAGAGTGGCCTCTACTCATTTATTTTTGGCTATCCATTTCACTACACAGTGCATGGTTTTTGTTGATTGCATTATATAATGAAGAAAAGTAGCTTAGATGAAGAGTTTTCTTTCTGTTTCATGATATTGTGTGCAAAACAAATATAAATCCCATTCACTTTGATCTTTTGTAATTGGCCTAAACTGTATTTTGAATGACAATGGCAAGCTGAATGTGTACAAAGATGATGTTGCCAGAGGGTGCTATTTATGTGTCTGGTGATTATTGAACACAGTGGCCTCAGAGTGCTTCGGGTAACTTCAGCTAACTTTCAGGCAGTTATGTTTTGCTTATAATCCTCACCTTGGCAAGTTGTGATACTCACCTATTTTGACTGTTGATTACATTTCATAAAGAAGTCTTTCATCTTTAAAGCATTATCTTACCACTGCTCTTAAATCTTTCCACAGGTGCAGTGTGAGAAGTGGCGACGTGGTGACTTGCGCATCTTAGCCACATCTGTTACAACCCCATTTGTTCTAATCCTGGATGGTGTTATGGCTATCACAGATGACCTTGACCTCCTGCGGCTGCTGTCTGTAGGCATTGGACTCCAATCTTTGGGTGTAGGTGTTATAGGTGGTGCTGAGCGTGGACGAGATGGATCATGGGATTACATGTGCACACGTGTAACACTCAGAAATTCACGTCTCACTCTCAGGGATGGATATGAATTTTCCCGTGCTGCTTGTCTCTTCTGTGATGTTACTTCATCATCTTTTCTTGCAGCAACCAAGGTCATTCTTGATGTGCCCTTTGACCTAAGTTTGCCTCATAGATCACAGGCCATAGATTGGAGTTTGAGGCTGCAGAGGCAAGGGTATCTGACAATGACATGCCCAGATGTTATGTTCAACGTGCTGAAAAGCCTTAAGCCCAAAGAGCAGCATCGGGAGATAGACAGGAGCTGTGTAACAAAGGAGGACAGGAAACAGGCGAGGGCACAACTATGGGCTGTCAAGAGGCAGTACAGGAAATTAGCTCAGAAATGGGAGCTCAACTTCGTCACTTTTAACAATGGTACAAGCTTTGAGTACAACTGCCGAGAGATTCATTATGACTGTAGTGCTTATTATAAAGTAAGATATTACATCCTGCCACCATGCTGTTTAAAAATTAAGAATAAAATGTTTAACACTGTTGATATAATTGCAAAGGAGAACCGAGTCCCTTATGAAATTAGCTCGGGTACTCTTTTAGGTGCTTTGAAATTCAAAGATGGTCTTCCTTGGGACTTTGATGATGATGCATATTATCGAAATTCTGACGTTGAAATATTTATAAGAAATAAGTATAGAATGAAAAGACTTGGCCTTTCACCATATTTTAGTGATCAAGTTAGCAAAGCAAACAGATCTGTTACAAGTAAATATATCTATGCAACTAGTCAGGGAGGTTTTGCATTAGACTTATGGGGCAAAAAGACAATGCCATCTGTTGGAACACTGGAAGCTCTAGAGAAATACCCAGATAATCTGGTGTGTTTTCAACATGGCCATGTCCCAACACCCATAAGACTTGCAAAACAAGTCCAAAAGAATAAGATGCTGAACAAGACTATGAAGTTGTTATCCCCTTCTTGCTACCTCAGTTCACTTATTCGAGTGGGTTCAAACTGGCTTCCTGGTCCCTGGAATCCTGGCAAGAAGGCACTGGGTCATTATGGTGATAATTTGTTTCGTCATGAGGCTCACTGGCGATGGAACAGTATAGAAGACCCAGGTTGGAGACCATGTCCCCGCCCAGGCCATCATGCCTGCCTTGACACTCATCCCCTGGATGGCTCTTTGCCTTTTCTATAGGCAGCTACAACAAATACATAAAGCTTATGACCAGTATATCATTGGCAGAATAACTTCACACTCATCTTTGAAATTATATGGACCAGGCTGTCAGACCTGTTGTCACCTAAGGTCCTCTGAATTAATAGTAAGAGTATTCAGAGGCTGTGGAACCAAACTCTCTATATTTAAACTAGTCCTAGATACTTCAGTTTTCATTGTTGAAGAGAGACATCTGATATGAATTGAAATGTCAAAGTTAACTGAAAACATGCCTTTTCTTCTTGATTGTTCTTATGTTAGTGCCCAGGTACCCCTTGCATCATTAGTATCTGAGTAGTGGACATATGAAAGGGAAGAGTATTCATTCTAAAAGTATGTAACTGTGCTCATGAATGAGCCACCAGTCAAAAGGTTCACATGAATGTACATGCTACTTGTTATATGGTTCCATGTTCTTCATAAGCTTTATGATGTAGAACACAAGAAGATTTTAACTGGAATAAGTTAAGAGGGAGGATTTCAATATACTATGAGTGTTTATTAAAGACCAGTTTAGTTTTTTTAAGGTGAATTTTCCTTCTTGAAAGCTAATATTAACAAAGTTTCATGTTCCATGAAGGGAAATGAATATGAAATAAGAAAAGTGGTTCATACTGCATTGGAAAGTAAGAGTGACAGAGATTTTTTTGTACTTTAATGAATTTAGATATATGATATGAATCATTCCTATTTCTTCTTGTGAATTTTTGGATATTCCATTTACAATGGGAACCCCAAATTTTCAATAGAACAATGTGTTACTGTTTACTCAAATACAGTCATTGATAGTCATAAGCTACATGAAGCTGAACCCCCATCTTCCCATTCATGCCCTAGACATCACCCATCCCTACAAGAATACAAACACCATTTACATTGAAGACATCACCCATCCCAACGTCATTACAGACACCAGTTGCGCACTAGACATCACCCATCCCTACAGCACTACGAACACCATTTATGATCCAGATATCACCCATTCCTACAACAAGTCAATTACCATTTACACTCTATAGACATCATCCATCCATACAACATATTGACACCATTTATGCTCTAGACATCATCCATCCCTACAGCAATACAAACACTATTTATGCTCTAGACATCACCCATTCCTGTAACAATACAAACCGTTTACAATTTAAACATCACCTATCCCAATAACAATACAAAGAGAGTTTACGCTCAAGATGCCACTGGACAGTTTCACTGCTCAAAAGTGTAGGAATCCACACCTTGCTTGGTCCTAGGATGTTCAGGATTTTGAGATTTGACTGTGTTACAAATGAAGAATATAGACTTGCAATAATACAGTTTTGATAAACATGTACACGGACCGAAAAAGTGGAATTACTGACTGGTAGGAAGTCCTAGGATCTGATTCAGCAAAGCTGATGACAGCACGAAAATCTAATTTGTAAGGAAAATTACTTTCGGAATATACAGTTTTAACATCATACATCTGCTGCACAGGCCAGGCTGAAGATAGCATGCAAATTTAATTTGTAAAGGAAACTGTTTTTGGAATATACCAATTTAATACCATAAATCTACTGCACAGGCCAAGTTGGTGCAAGGGGTACAGAAATGCAATAAGGCAATGAAAAGTACTGAAAAGATAAAAAATGCTGAAATAATGATACATTAATAGTTCTACCTAAAGAGATCATGAATAACAACAGATGACATGATTGACTCAGTAACCATCATGATCAAGATTATGGGCACTCTTAGTAAAATGGCTGTTCAAAATTCTGGATACCTTGTCTCTGAATACCGTTGGTTGATATCTTGTCCATGAATGATTTAAGTTTGTTTGACAAGCTCTTGAATGTTCTAAATTGTGGTTCCTCTGTCCTTGCAAAATTTAGGTGAGTGGAACCATGTCTTATGATAGTCCAGCATCGGATTATTCAATTCTTGAAAAATCTAGTTTCTGGTTATCTTGTTATAAATCTGCTAATGTAGCTACTATTGTGAGTTACAGTTATCATGTCTTTAGTTATCTAGTATCTAGCTATCTTGTCTCTGGATTATCTGATAGTTAAATTGTCCAAAAATGATCTAGCTTCTAATTGCTTTGTCCTTGGATAAGTTGTCTGCCGTGTCCATTGATGCTGCAGTTTTACTCTGTGGATGGTCTTGGTTGTGATCTTACTCTAGAATAATCTATGTTCTTACTTCCTTGTCCTAAGAAGATTTGGACTAAAGTTACTTTGTTCATAGATGATCCAGGTTCTGGTTTATACAGGATCAATTATTCCACATATTCATTAAAACCGTCTTGATTACAGAAAAACTGGCATATATGTTAGAGTGACTTTTGATGTCATGTATAGTAATGTAAATTATATATACTGAACTTATTCATCAGGCAGTTCTTATACTTATAAAATATATCTAACCCCATAGTTTAACTGCTGAACTACTATACCATAATATACACACTACAACTTCTATCTTATCCTGTGTGGATTGGTAGATGTTAAGGACCAATCATACTGGTACTAGATTATAAGGACTTTCTATTCCATTAAGTTTGCAGGTTTGCTTGCTAAATTACTGTGGATGATTACATCACAAGCAATGATAGCAAGAGCCAATCAACATGCTTCAAAGCATCAAAGGTGAAGTGATGCATAAGTTTCTAATAGTTTAGTCCTGTGCCAGTTGTAGTTATGAGGGTATTCTTTTATTCTTCAATATTGTTCCAAATATAATCAAAACTTCTGATATAACATAATTATATAATAATTCAATAACTTATGTATTATAGGCTTCAAGTGGAACTTCCAATATTAACAGAAAGCTGATCATATTGGCAAATGTTGAAATTATTGTAAATAATATCAATTAAAATACTTGTTTGTCTAAGAGTCACATCTTCCTAAAGGACTGTGAAAATGTGACAGACAGAAATGTCTGGGAGATCAAAATGTACTTTTCTATGAATCTTCAGTGATTACCATACTGGAAAGTAAATTCCAGGCTGCTAAAATATAAAAGATAAGATTACATACCCCCGTAATGTGTCTTTATCTAAAATTATTTCATTTATTAGTATTTCAGTTACACTTTTATCTAGTAATTTACTGTTAGACATGATCCATTGTTGACCCTCATACAAAAATGTTTTTTTTTCATAGGCCATGAATAACTACTGTAAATGATGATTGATGATTGTAGTACATGCATAAGAATATAATCATGCGTGGCTGAGATGTAAGGTCATACTGTGATCACAGGAGACAACATATGTTGATATGCACACTAATCAAACTTTGGTTGTTTGCAAAATTGTTAGAAATATTCAATTATTGTACTTATTTCATTTGCTTCTTTAAATTCAAATAGTACTTTAATAGAGGATAACACTGGTAATGTACAATCAACAAAAGAATTATCACTGTACTTAACATGCTTTACATCTTGAAACTCAGGATGAAGTGTTTTGATATGTTCTTCTGGGGATGTCTATGTATTAGGTTAGTGGGATGGCAAGAGTAAAGTAGGAGTTGACACTTCTACCAGAGGAAGAGTTGTGGGATGTATTAACAAGTGTAAAGAAGTGAGTTCCAGATTGTGAAAATATGAGGGGATTACAAGAGGTGGATGACTTTCAATGCTAATGCACCTGGGAGTGAGAAAGAGAGGCAAGTCTTTGGGAAGAGCTGGGTGAGTGCACCAGCAATTCTAATACATGGGATTATCATTGGTGGTAGATTTGACTGCAAGATGGGTGGTAAGGCAGTTGAGGGTATAACTTGGGGACGTAGATTACCCATTGTAGATACATTCATAATTATCCCTGGACCCTTTTCTAAAAGAGTCCTGGTGTTACACAAGGATCTTCTTAGAGACTCCTGAGGCTCAGGGCCATGCTACACTCAGTAGCAAGGACATATGTACGCCTGTGAAGCAAGTCCTTTGACAAGACTTTACTTTGTTCCATGAACTGATTCAACTGATGATACAACCTTACTGAAGGTGACTTTTCACTTCCAGTGTAACTTCATGCAGGTACTGTCCAGTAATGTCTAGTTTAGATGAAAATGGGTAACAGCTTGTGAGGTTGTGTTTTGAAAATGAATTGGTAATTGGGAATAACTGGTATAAAAAGATGCATACATAATTATATGTGGATGAGAGTGGTTAGACGCAAGTGGGCATAATTGAATTATGTACTCATTGATAGGCATGCATGGGAGACTGTTGCCTGTGAATGTGCTGATGGAGGCAGCTGGTGGGAAGTCTGATGATTGTGGCAGCTGATGTGATGTCTGATGATAGGGGCAGCTGATGGGATGCCTGATGGCTTCACTCTGTTTATGAGTATGAGTTTGTTGTTGCTTTATGAAAAGGAAATTATATGGGTGAAAGGGGGTGGTGAAAGTGAGTGAATTTGGAAAGAGGTTTATGTGCAGAACTATCAAGATATATTGAGGACTGGCATAAAGTGAGAGTAGATGAAACTAGGGCAGTGAGTAAGATGAAAGGCATTCAGGGAAGCACTGCTTACCCCATTAGGTGAAGTGTATGGTACATGGAAGGTGGGTTGTAGGGATTCAAGAAAGGGCAGAGTGGTAGGATGAGTAAGTTATGGGGTGTTGAGGAGATTAAGATGTAAGTGAAAGAGAAAGGAGAGATGTATGGGTGCTACCTGCAAGGAAAAAGTTTGAGTGATTACAAGAGAAGGCAGAAGGTCAAAAGGATGGGACAGAGGCTAAAAAAAGGGTAAATGAGAGATGAGTTAAAGCTGTATGGGCAAATTTCAAGTAAAATAAGAAAATGTTTAAGGAGGTGGAAACAGTATGAGAAGAACAAAAGAACAAATAGGGGCATCAGTGAGTGGAGCAGATTGGGAAGTGGTATCAGGAAAAGAAAAGGTAAACATGTGAGTATTTTTAATGACTGTTAAATGTGTTATGATAGGGTGGCAACATGGGTTTTTGGAACTTGGAGGTATGATGTGCTAAAAAATTGTGGTAAATGCTTTGGTGAAAAAAGAAAAGGTGGTGAATATTCACCAACCTTGCTTAGGATCAAGTGTGGATGGGATTTCAGTTGAATTTCTTAAGAATAGGGGTGACATCGTTGTTGATTGATTAGTCAGGATTTTCAGTATAAGTATGGTTCAAGGTGAAGTGCCTGAGGACTGATAGAATGCCTGTATAGTATTAATATGTAAAAGCAAGGGACTCAAAAGTAAACATTCGAATTACAGGTATAATTAATTTTAGTATACCTTGTAAGGTTTATGGGAGAGTGATAACTGAGAAGGCAGTGGCATGTACAGATCATCAGACTTGGGAGGAGAGATGTAACCTTAGTTGCGATAGATGATGTGTGGATAAGGTATTTGCTTTGAAGAATTTGTGTAGGAACTATTTAGAGAAAGAGAGGGATTTGTATTTTGCATTTATTGATCAAGAGAAAGTGTATGACAGGGTTGACATAAATTCATTATGGAATGTGCTGTGAGTATATAGTGCTATAGGAAAACTACCTGGGGATATCCCTAGGGATAGGGGAGAAAGAATACTTCCCACGTATTCCCTGCGTGTCGTAGAAGGCGACTAAAAGGGAAGG
>JAUTXX010513645.1:0-11793 GCA_032273605.1 Panulirus laevicauda | reverse complement strand
CTGTTGTCTTCTGTGGTCCCGTGAGCATGGCGGCGGGGCAGGTTGTAGGAACGACCCCATCATATTCAAGGTTCGCACCGTCGTGCTCAAGTTTCGCACCGTCGCCGTGCTCAAGAGGCTGAATTAACCCAATGAGTGCTTCAGCATTTTCTGAAGTGGGCTTAGGAATGTGTTTGGTTGTGGCGGGGATGGGAAGGGAAGTGATGTGTGGTGGGTAACACTGCTGCTGGTACGGGCATGACTTGCTCAACACATTCTGATCATTCCACCACCACAGCCACACGTCCGCACCACCACCTCCATACACCACCACCACTGCCCACTACAGTCACCATTTACTCCTGAGATCACCCAAGACCGTCCCTCCTCTCCGGCATATCTTCCAGCCTTCCCCCCTTGAATTTATATGTTTCGTGGCACTACTTTCTGATCTCTATGATTCAGAAGCGTTAAACAGAAGTATGTCACCAGATGTCGTGAAATATTAAGGGAACTGAGAAGTGGGAAAGACTCGCTGACGAAATCTGGTGTTCGAGAGCCCTCGGGTGGAGGGGAGTGTCGAAGGGTCAGTCCTGGAGGTTACGGTGCCCTACGGGTCCGTTGTGAACCACACATGGATGGACCATCCTATGTGGTGTGTCCTGTTCATGGTGGACAGGTCGTGGTATGGACCATAGCAAGTGGTTCCGGCGGGTCGTGGCTGGCCCACGCTCAGCTCTGTTAACGACCCCCTCGTTCCGCTGACCACCCGCGTTCTGTGGTCGTGAACCTCAACACCCGCTCACGAGACGCTGCGGGTGGTAGTGCCAACAATCAGGTTTAGGAGCACATTACTGTAGCCGCAAGGCAGCAGCCCCGCCTGCCGCAGCTCGGCCACTCGGCGGCTGCGGCAATGTGTCCAGTCATCCGTCTCCCGTTGCTTCTCTCGGGGCCGCCCATCCCGCTAGCTTGTAGCGTCAAATGTACTGTTGTGTATCGCCTGCTATACTGGCCCAGCAGCAGCGCCGCGGGGGAACTACGGGTCCCTTATCTGACCGCCTAAATGTTTATGATGACTATGTCTCCCTGTTGAGTCAGCTGTGTTTGATGACTGATTCACGGGAAAGATGAATGGCCTCAAGTTATCTTGAGATATACTATACTCTTGTTGTTCTTCACGGATTTATTCATTTTCTTTTATTTTGACTCGTTTAATTCATGCTAACCAAGAACGCCTCCTGTTCTTCTTCCCCAAACAAATATGCCCTTTTGCATTCATGGCCAGATACATCTTTTAATTTTCGAAGAAAATTTCGGTGTTTGAAGGTCTGCTGTGAGCGCATTTTATGCAGGTGACAGTAGGTTTTGAAGTACATAATCACGTTTCATTCATCTTGTGTGAGTTTTTGTCATCCCTTGCATATATAGGGTCGTCGGAATGCTTAACATTATGTTTGTGAGTCTGAGCCTTCTGACAGCACCAGAAATAGGTTATTGATTAGGCCACTGAGTATATGAGGTCGGACCCGCATGGGTTCGAATCCGGGGCGCGGCAGATGACCTACACCCAACCCAATTGTTCATCCTCCACCTCCGGGCTGTCGATAATTAAGTACTTGGCTTAGGCTAGGGTTGTGTGTCTGTGTATGTACATGTATACATGGTAGTAAAGACATGGTACAGATGTTCATTGTTAACAGACAAGGCGGGCAGTGCGGGTGTATTTTTCTCTGTAACGCAGATAACCACACATACATATGCTTTGATGTGCATACGACACATGGGATTACCAGCATACGATGGATGTTCATGTACGCTAAGAGACCCATGTTAGTCCGCACATTGTCACCAGGCACCTGACACATATACGTTCGTCTACACATGGCACATGTGCACCTGTACATCTGCCATTCCCTTATGACACGTGTGAGCACGACGGTAGGAACTTTAGGTATGCTAACCCGTATATAACAGACAGAAACACATGTTGACACACGGATGTTTACCTAAACCCAACGTGTGCACATGCAGTTAGACACGACATGCGTGTGTCCACCACACACGTTAGTCTGGCAACATGCGACACCCGGTTGATACATACCTTCAAGCAACATGTGATGCCCCGTTACCTCACGGACGACGCCTGTTGAATATGTAATGTTTTTAAGATGCTTCTCGTCATTGAGGATTGTTTCACGGAGATATGTAAACACATAGTGTCGAAGTTGTACTATATAAGGTCTGAGACGTGCGAAGAACTGTTGAGGGGAATTTCGAATGTTTGGAAACCCAGTGGAGGAGTTAGGCCTCGAGCCTCATACAGGATTGGTATTAAATGCAACAGTGAACAGCAGCTTTTCGTGTCGTATCAGGGCGTGTCTGCCGGCCGCCTCCGGTAACGGCCTGTCGTGTCGCTGACCACTCGTTGTCTCTGGTCGTCAGACGCACATCCAGTAACGGAGGGCGTTCATGATAACCCACATCAGACAAAGTGTACTTGACTTAGCGATCGTTCGCTGTAGACGAATGGATAAACACAGTTCATACCCGTCGTGTAGCGGCCATAGTGACGACAGGTAATGTCGAGAGCGAGCGTGACAAAGGCCACTTAGTTGTGTGTGAATATTTTAGGGTTTATGTGAGGAGTGAGAGAGCTTCTGGGCCGAGTAACAACACCTTGATGCCCACCGCTGGCCACCTCCCGTCATAGGTGTGACACTCTCAACGTATCTCCACCACCTTCAGCGTCCTCACAGTGGACATCAGTACTCACTTTATCTCTGAAAGGAAGGAAGGAGGAAGAGTAGGTGAGGGAAAGGAGGGAGTTGGGTATTTGAATGTATGGATATTTATTTTAACACCAAACATACTCTGGTGTAGGCAAGACATTACAGACAGCGGGATATAGAGTTACTTGCGGCAGTAGAACTCCTGGGCTCTACGGTCAAATCTTGTTTTTATGTACCTTGCGGCAAGTCGAGAACAAGTGTTACTTGGGCAGGTAATCTGGTCACTGTGCTATTGTTCTTGCGGTGCCTGTGCGTACCCATGTTCCTCTGAATGATAGTAGCGGGTTTGCCCGTCCATAATTGTGTCGGGGTACGCTTGGGGCCCGGCCATTTATGCTTGCAGACTTCACATGTAACCCTCACCCTATCATTAGCCTTCACCTGCATGTGGACCAGAAATGCACTCAGGTGTCTTGAACGACCATACCTGCGCACTTCTTACATTGTCATTAACCTCGGCAGCTACCTCGCCCAAAGTCACTAGTTTCTGTACTCATGCATCAAGTTTCGGCCTTTAGAGGCAACGCTCATTCATGCCTTTCATTTTCATGTTTCATCATAATTAGGGCTTCGTGTGCTTAAAGCGATAATGTTGGCCATACAAAAAGCTGCGTTGTATCCAAGGTGCTCGTCTGTATTCAATGTCATATCGCATGATTCAGTGGTGTTCAGGTCCGTTCATCTTCCCTGCGGGCCTGTGTGATTAGGTTTTGCTTCCCCTGCTTATGTCAGGTACCTCTGTATTGTCCATCCTCAGGGAGAATGACAAACCGGATACCTAGGCTGCCTGGAAGCTCTATAGACTAAGACCGGAATTCGAACCTCTACTGACATATTCACAACTAGCAACACTGGCCGCTATACCACGGAGGGTATATTGATATGCATGTTGCCAGATTTGTAATTTGCATATCTTTGTTCTTTTTTGTTTGTTAGAATTCGATGTCTGTCTCTTCGCGATACCCAAAGGAAGACTTTCCAGAGTAAATCTAAAGATGGAGGCAGACGTTGCCGAGTCGCAGATCATGTCTTGAGCAGAACATTCGTTCTTGAGTAGTTCAGTATCCGATAACAGCAGGAGTGGGTTTTTAAAACCTGTTTGAGCACGACGTTGTTAGCCCCCTCGAACGTGACGAGCACCACGTTACAACTCTTGGGTATGATGGCCTGGCCTATGATCTAACCCTTAAGGGTTGTACCAAATGTCAGACCAATCGTACCCGAGGGTTTTACCGTCGTGCTCACAGTGGGTTAGTATTGTCCGTGCTGTTACGGTCATGTGTGGTGCAACAGTGGCAGCTGCTGGGGGGTAGTGGTGAGCTTAGAACCCAGGCTATGATAATGTACTGTCCCACTTACCTGCAGTACAACAGCTTCAGCTGACTCTAATGCCACTAACTGTGGCCCCAGCCTGTGTCATGGTTTTGTAGCGTTGTAGCCATTACCTCGTTTGACTGATCTTGACTGTTGACCCGTAATAAGGTTGACAGTGACCCCCCTCCACCCCCGTTAACAAGGCCACTTTCTTTAGCCATTATCTTCTCGAGGACGAGCGCCAGGGATGTGTCGGGATGCGGGTGGCAGGGTCGATCAGAGGAAACTCCAACTTGACTTTCTAAAAAGGTTTCCACCCGAGTGGTAATGAAGTAACTGATCCCATTGATCTTGTCTCGATACTGTTATCTGTATTGTATCGGGTCGTTTTTGTGGTGATAGCCAGACGTTAATGAGGTTTGTGATTGGTGTAAGTGGGAGGTGGGTGGTTAAGGTGGTGGGCAGTGGGGTGAGAGTCCCGCCCCTCCCGGCGTGGCGGTGTGGAGGCGTGCGCGGCGCCGCAGTCAGCCAGTGCGGTGTACACGTGTGTCGTGAGCGGTGCCGCACCTGCCGCCATCAGACCTAAAGCCGTGTCCGCGGTTGTAATGCCAGATGAGCCTGGTGATGTCGACGCCGTCTGGGGGCGTGGATCTTCTAAAGAGCCCGAGCATGGTGGCGGCCGTGGTCGCCTCCACGCCGCCTCTGCGAACAGGAACCCTGAGGGACTCCGTCCGGAGGAAGAGGGACATGTTCGAGCGCGGCCTAAGTGAGCCCAACTTGAGGGTGAATAAGGGCAAGCTGCCCCTGGAGCGGGGCCTTAGTGATGGCTCCATCAGGTGTCGCCGAGAGAACGAGGCGCAGCGCCTGGTGAAGTACCGGAGCTCCTCATCCGTCGCCTCCTTCGATAGCGGCGTCTCTCTCTCTCGAAGTGCTTCCATGGTCGGGTCTTCCGAGGACCTTCGGCATTCCCCACTGTCCCGATCTTCCAGTACTGATCGCCTTCCTCGTCGACGTTCGTCGACGTGTTCCACGTCGTCTCACTGTTCTTGCCTGACTCGGAGCTCCACGAGCACCTCCCTCACGCGTCTTTCCCTTGATGACGTGGTGCCGCGACGATTCAAGAGCCACCACCGCAGCGAAGCCGCCTCGCCGACGAGCGACACGGGTACTGTGTCGCCAGAGTTGATGCTGCCGGATTTGCTACCATCCCCGCCTCCGCTGCCGCCCAAGAAGCGTCCACCTCTCCCTCCGCGTCGCTGCTCGTTGGAGGCACCGCCGCTTCCGCCCAGATTTCGGCGACCGACCACATGGGATGGCGACAGCGACGGGGAGTCCGTGGACACGTCTGATGTGTCGTTGCCGGAGTTCCCGGTGGACGGAGAGGAGAGCCTGGAGGGTGAAGGTAGTGGTCGCGGGTCCGTCCGTGGAAACATCCCCGAGTCCTTCCCCTTCAGGGATCCCCTGCATAAGTTCCTCACCGACTTGGGTCAAGCCCTCAGCACCGAGGTCGTCATCAAGAACGTGTACGGAGCCGGGCCGGGCAACCTAGACTTGCATGCCCACGTAACACCGACGAAGACCGCCCAGACCTCTGGCGTGTACTACTCGATGCCGCAGCCTGCGTTTCCTGCCACGCCCCCGTCACTGTCCCCGGCCTTACCCAGCGTCACTCCGGACCTGCCGCTCAGCAAGAAGTACCGCACTGAGCTTCAGGTAACATGGCCTCTACTAACTCCAACCATACCCTCTGTTACACTAGTACACAAGGGTAGGCTCCACTACACATGGTGACACGTTTCCAAACATTACAAGTATCCTGGGTTGCATTGTAAACAGTATGTTGCTGAATCGTATTAATGCATTGATGTTTACAGGAATGTAAGATAGTGTTATGATGCTGTGCTAAACTTTGAAAACATCCCTTGCTTTTTAGGCTAATATCGATGATTTCTATAAGGGTTCTCTCCGTTCCAAGGCCTATGTATTGGATGACATCCCTCATGCTTTGAGGGAGTCTGCTCCAGAGCTTGCTGCGCAAGTGCATGCTCGTCTGTTTAAACTTTCACTTGTGCTTGTTCGTCTCTTCGAGTTCTTTTCTTTAAATCACAAACATGCCTTGATTCCACCCGTCCCAAAGAAAAAAGGATGACTGTCTTTAATCCTTTAGTCTGTCTTCGTATCATCATGACCTTTCCTGCCTCCATAATATTTCAGTTTCCCATTTCTTAGAGTCTTGAATTTCCTAGTCGTCTTTTCATTCACCATTGTAGTTATCGCAAGTGAAGACCCACTCGCGACACCTTTTCGATACTAATGCCATTTGGTCATCTGTGAGACTTTTGGAAGAGCTTTTCATATATGAATATTGTCTGGTCATCTTCAGTGAGTATTTTGGAAGGATGCTTTGTCGAGAGGTTTTGATAGGTCATAGCAAGAAGCTATAATTCCTAAGCTCTCCTCTATGTTCGTTCTTCACTCACTATGTTCGTTTACGTCCAGCTCTCACTCTTTTTGAACCATTATTGCTGATAAATCAACCTTTGTGCCTTTGGGATCTGGCCGAGTCTCCTACATTCTTTCTCCTATTTATCAACAGTCTTTAGTCTTCAACATTTAACCTAATTCACCCTCACAGTCATGACCCAATTCTGCTGACTCCCACTTCATTCGGATCTCCTCCATGTTCCCTTGTCAAGGCTGTGCGTCATGTTCATCTTAATTACTTTAAATTCGGCGTTGGATAGGGTTACTCAGTGGCACGGACGTAACCCTCGTGAAGCTTGATGCCTCCAAAACACAATGACTTCATATTTATTCTGAACCTCCTCACGACTTTCCCATCTTTGATGGCTAACCGGTTCCGCCAGTCAACGTCTCACCGTAACGTCTAATTTGTTTTGGAAACCGCACATTAAACCCCAGATGCTGAAGATTCTTCTTGAGTGAACCGTTACTTTAACTGCGCAAGAAACTGTATTTGTCCTTGTCTTGAGTGCTACTGTTACGTGTGTGAAGGCTCTGGTTCCATCTCTGTACCACGACAGAAAATGAGGACCAAACACTTAACCCACTTCCCTTACGCCTTGCTTTTGGCTCTTTTCTGTGCTTGTGTAGATATTACTATAGCTGCTGCTCCTGAGAACTGGTTGCTTGCCTACCTTCGTCATTAGCCTGGCCAGGTGGTGCTTGGGAAACCACTGCGTCACACAGTCACTGCGTGGCCGTGTAGGCAACTCGGGTTTGGGTCGTTGCGACGTGTTTCCCAATATCGCCAGGCTTTTTGAACTTTACCGTTTTAAATGGCTAGCTCTCCGTTCCTTTCAGACAGAGTGATATTTCGTTATTAGCCTCCTCCCCTTTTTCCCCTGATACAAGGCCTAACCTGGATTAGGACATCGTTGGTGACAGGAGTCTTTGTCAAATAAACCCCCTCATTGAGTGCACTGCATTGTGGAAAATTGCTCTTGATTGTATGATGATGTACTGTAGTACGTGGTGTCGCACACCACGTATGCGCTCTCTGTCATACTATCATACACTGTGCCGTATACAGAGAGGTTTATATACACCAGAGGGTTATAGTATAGATTTGCACATGACGCGGTTGCTCGAGTGTGATGGGGTCGTCTGGCATCGAAGTGCGAGTGGCGGCGCCTTACGAGCAGACGCGTGCCCGCCCCCGAGCTCTACCCTCCACCTCAGTGCCCAGAGGGTAATCATCAGAGACCCTCGAGATACATCTCGAGACATTGGGTAATCGTTCTTTATTGCCATCCTTTTAGGTCTTCAAAGGGGGGCTGGTCTTGAGTAGTCTGAACTGCCGTCATCACCAGAGATAGTGACGTGTGGGACAGCACACTCTGCCTCAGCGGCTGGTGTGTGGGATGGGTACTCTGATGCCCTCACGAGGTTCGCCAATATTGATTGCTGCCATACCCCCTATGATGCCCCTCCCACTCAAACTTACGAGGGTCTTAAGGTTACGTGTTCGATTAACACCGAACATTAATACGGATGCCGAGTGGGTAATTTGGCTTCGTTTTTGTGGTGTCTCAGTCCATCAAGTTGCGAGAGGGATTTTTTCTTTGAAGGGATTTGAAGCGTGAAACTCCGACTAGGTTTTCAGCCATCGTGTTGAGTGAGGTGGTGGGGGCCTCATGATATCACGCCTGTTTTGAAATTATATATATTTTGTATATTTTTTTTTTTACTCGATTGGAGTGTGTGGCTGAGGCAACGTGTGGTAGTAGAGATGTTACCTTATGTTGTTATGACTTCAGTTGTGCGTCACGTAAGCGTGACGGCAGGCGATTGTGTGATGGGGCATTGGGTTGTGGCGGGAGTGTGGACGGCGCCGCTTGAGAACCTGCGGCGGCGGCCAGCCCACACATGTGACGCACCAGCTTCCTTCCGGTGCTGCTGCTGCTGCTGCTGCAGGTGTAGGGGATTAGTGTAGTGCCTCCACTCTTGCTTGGCGAGCGATATGACAAGAATGTAGCCTGCAGGTTGCAGTCACAACGACAGCTCTGTATCCTGGTACGAACCCGGATAAAACGACACCGTATTGTAAGACACCAGCCAGTAAAATTTACGCTCAACAGAGTGGGTTGTGAGTCTGGTGTTAATGCTGAACTCTGAATAAGTTCGCTTGATGTAGGAGCTCAACAACCAGAATGAGAAATAACCAGGATATTTCCTAATTAAAATATCCCTTTTCTTCAGTCATACATGTATACCATCTGACCGTATGACCTTGGAGACGGTCAGGTCTAACCTGTGTATTCTGACGAGTATTGGGATTCAGGATCTCTGGAAATTTTCGTCGGGTTGCGTTAGCCAAGAGTGAGTGTGGCGTCATCTTCTGTCGGGAGCCGAATGGGTCGCTGATGTTAGCATCTCCATCAGACTCTCCTCACACAAGCCCCCCTCCACTTCTTGATATGTGTGTGTGTGTGTGTGTGTGTGTGTGTGTGTGTGTGTGTGTGTGTGTGGATTCCACCCAGTTTACGTCATTTGCCTGAGATGGTTGTGAGAGCATCCAACAGATCATAATCACTGTCGTAATGATGATAGGCTGGAGGCCGAGGACCTGGGACGCGTCTGATCCTTCATTGTGACAGTTTAACACCCGGGCTATCGTGTTGCCCTCTCACTTACACTCCACCTCTTGTTGAGCGCTTGCAGAGTGAGGGTGGGCCGGGGGATGCGAGGAACTGAGTGATGGTGGAGCTGGGGAGTTGAGTACATGCTCGGGAACATTCCAAATGTATGACCGAAAGAGATGTTGTGTGGGAATTTTGAGGACTCCCTGGAGATCAGGTTGTTCGACTTGCGGTCTTAGATACTTGTGGGGGAGAGGCGAACTGAGTTTGGGAAAGGTGCGCCTGCACTACCAAACAGCTCTTGGGAGACACCAAGGATTGGGAGTGTGGTGGGAGGGAGCTAGAGATGACGTAATGGCAGGTGGATGAGAATCCGTGTAAGGTGGAGTTGTGGCGCGGTACGTGTGGTTAGTCCGCCCTTGTGTGAAACAGGTCATATCCACTTTCAACTATGGATAGATGCCTACCTTCAGGATAATTATTATCGTAGACTCAAATGTTGACGTATTTTGCCCTGTGACAGGGACATGTACGGAGAGTTTATGTAATGTGTTATATAATACATTACACGTACCGCGAAGTACCGGAAGCCACTCTAGGTCTCAATGGCGTTAGTGAAATGATGAAGGAAATTGGACTGTATTCTCTTGGTCACGGTGGTGATCCCAAACAATCTCATGAGGGGAGACGCTGTTGCCACCGCGCCGGCTGGTTGCGGACGCTACTTAACTAGAGCATCTCTCGCTGGTGGCTGTGAGGCAACGCTGGCTCCTGTGTCAAGTGGACCACTTAATTCACACGGGAGGAAGGTCCTCGAGTACCTTCACCAGCGCAAGTGATGGACTGGTCACTAGGTACGACCCTTGACCACGACGGTACGACTCTTGGGTTCATACGATGGCAGTGGTCGTAGCTCCAACCTTTGATTAAAGATTAGATCAGAGGGCAGGTCATCATACTCGACAGTCGCGCCTTCGTTTTGAAGAGTCGTACCTCGTGCTCACTATACAAGGGCCAGACCATCCTACCCAGAGGTCATATCATCGTGTTCCAGTGTCGTTAAAGTCATGCTCAAGGATCGTACTGTCATGGTCCAGGGTCAGCAGCCAGGGAACAATAGTCTTTATTATAAAACTTGTCTTGCCGGAGAGCGGCGTGTGGCACATCCCCACGTCACTGCTCAAACAACAGATCTTGCATCTTGCTTTCCTATCATAGTCAGGACGACATATGTGTACCATTTGCTGTGTTAGATAAGTGGGCTTGTGTCCAAATGAAGGTCGGTTGACTGTGTAGCAAATCTGCATGAACTACGATGGTCCTGGTTTTATGGGTTGCTCAGGTGGGGAAGGCGGGATGATAAAGTGTTGGATGAGGAGTTATAGTAGACGAGTACATGAAAAAAGCAGGCAACAGAGACCCGTTAGCCTGTGTGTGTTATCTGTTTTAAACGTAAGTCTCTCTGTTCGTATTCTAAATTGGATGAGGAAGTAATAGAACACTGAGAAGGCTTTCTCTCCCCCACCCCTTCACTCCCTCCAGCAACAGCAGCCGGCAGGAAAGAGAATGGAGGGGAAAAAAGAATCATACATTGGTGAAGTGCGGCTGCGTGGAACGTACAGGTAGGATAATGAGAGGGTAGGTAAGTGGTGGTGTTGGGACGGTCGTGGGTGGCACCCAGCCCATCACGGCTCATCGATACAGACTTCAGATATTTCCAGAACGAACGAACTTTGGATAAAGTGCGTCCGCCGACTTTCTCCCGGGGTAGGTGAGCCTCTGTTTGGCGTACTGTGTTCTGAGCTTTCTCGCCTTGGCGTCTCCTTTGTTGAAGCTTTCCCGCCATTGACCCTTCCTTTGTTGAAGTTTTCGCGCTGTTAACAACTGCTCTGTTTAATGCTTTTCCACGCCGTTGACTCCACTTGTGGTAACGCTCTCCTGCCGCTGACATTCCCCCTCAGTGGGTCGTTTCCCACAGCTGACACTCTGTCTGACGACGCTTGCCTGTGTCACCTTATGTTGATTCTTTACCGTAGCTGACACTACCACTGCTGACGCTTTCTGCCACCTGCCACTCTGTAGGTTCAATCTTCCCCATCGCTGACACTCTTTTGGACACTCCAGCATCTGGCATTACTTCTTTGCGGCTGACACTCCCCATTGACGCTCACATGTGGCTGACACCGTTGATGCATCAGTTTAGCTGACACTTTTTTTTTTCCTGCTGCTGACGATTAAATCGTCGATGACTTTTAACAATATGCAGTTAATTCACTTCAGAGTCCCACCCATTATTCACAGAAGGTCTCCGCAGTTCCCAGTGTCATTACCACACCGCATCGTTAATGCGCTTCTTCAACTACACACTCCCATCATTCTTTATGCCGGGTATTCACGATTGGTTCCCAGCAACAGTTAGGGATTGGGGAGTGTTGCTGGTGAGTCTGCAGTAGGTGAGTAGTGCCTCCCCAGTGGGGCCGTGAATGAAGCAGACGACGCCGGCGCGCCCAGTGGAGGCAACAGCGCGGTGCGAGGAGTCACGGAAGACGCCGGGTGTAAGAACTGGTCGACGGTCTCGCTCCGGAGCAACGCCAAGTTCCGCGATGTTA
>JAUTXX010513644.1:0-21649 GCA_032273605.1 Panulirus laevicauda | reverse complement strand
TGTATAGGTATGTATATGTGTGTGTGTGGACGTGTATGTATATACATGTGTATGTGGGTGGGTTGGGCTATTCTTTCATTTGTTTCCTTGCATTACCTCGCTAATGCGGGAGACAGCAACAAAGTATATTAAATACATAATAAATACATATATGACAGCTAGAGACTGAGTGTGAATGAATGTGGCCTTTGCTGTGTTTTCCTAGCGCTACCTCGCACATGCGTGGGGGGTAGGGAGTGCCATTTCATGTGTGGCGGGGTGGCGATGGGAATGGGTGAAGGCAGCAAGTGTGAATATGTACATGTGTATATATGTATATGTCTGAGTATGTATATGTATGTTAGCGAGGTAGCGCAAGGAAACAGATGAAAGAATAGCCCAACCCTCCCACATACACATGTATATACATAAACGTCCACACACACACACACACACATACATACCTATACATTTCAACGTATGTATACATATATACACATGTACATATTCATACTTGCTGCCTTCATTCATTTCCGTTGCCACCCCACCCCACAGGAAACAGCATCGCTACCTTGATTTGGGCTTCAGTTGCCTGTGCCATCTTTGCTAACAGAAAATCAAATGGATGTGCCTATTTTTTTTCACTAACAGTTGTCCCATTACAATGTTAAATACAAGACAGATGAATGATGAATGCCAATCCCTTACATCATACATCGTGGATTTTTTTGTATTCAGATCTTCAGCACCCAGGATATCTGTCCATGTTAATTATCTATCTATCTATCTGATGCCTATAATAATGCAGGTTTTCTTCTACATATAGTAGGATGGATTATATGCATATGTATATCTATGCATATTTTTTTAATTCAGTGATCACCAATTGTTATATGGTCAACAAACCAGAATCCATAATATACACATCCACACAGCACACAAATAATTTATTCCATACTGTCCTCAAAGACATTTTTTAGATTTACTCTTGCTCACTCTGCAGGTCAGCACTCTTTTTCAGCTACTTTCTCCATTCAAAATTTTTCAGCATATGTCTCTACCATTCCAGTAATTTTGTCTTGTCTAACAGTATCTTAAAAATACTGTACTGAAATCAGTTTTTCTTACTCTTTACTCTATCCAATATCATCATTCTATATTCACTTCTCAGGAAATCTATATTTCTTACTGTAACCCTTACACTCATTCTATTTTTACATACCAACATCTCACTGGAACACAATATTGAAGTTATCCTATTCCTTATAAAAATTACTACATCTAATGGTACACATGATTACCTCACAATAGCTCTTACAATTCAAGCTACTTGCATACCTCTCAAACACTTTCTGACCTCTTGGCTTCAATTCCTACATCCTAGCAAAAACAATTAACTCGTAATCTTATTGCATTTTCATCTCTCATTCCAATCATTATTTTGCACACTACAACTTCCCTTTCTTAATAACACAACATCCTTCTTACTTATGTAAATTTCTTTCCTTGTATACTTACAAATTTTCTTATTAACTGCTATAAGTCTTTGCTATTACCATTATCAATGTCTGTATAAGAAACCATCCTGAACTTCACGTCCCTTCCACAAAGCTTCAATTTTCACACCAACATCCCTGCAAACCATAACTGATCACATCACTCAACCACTGCATTAATTACCTCACAAAAATCACAAAATGCATTCTTGTCATACTCCAACTCTAACCTTAAAACAGTCTGTGCCTTTCAAAGCTGTTTGAACAATGCATGACATAATGTCTTTTCAGTTCTCCTATATATAAGGTGGTGGTAAACCCTAAATAGTGATCTGTACAATCTATCTGACTGGATTACGTCTTAAATTGAGTGTTTGCACCTGGATCTCTTGCCAGTAACATAAAAAGAGACAAAAATTACTTTCTGATTTTTCAAAACTTGGCTGTTATCTGCAACTGATGGAGTCCCAATCTACAACCAATTCAGCTGAAAACAAAAAATTCATATTTCTTATTTCATATACCTACTCATCTTTTCCCACTTTAGTGAGGTAGCACAAGGAATGGTCAACAAAACCCATGGGAACAAATCCTTTCTTTTTCTGGTCCTACTTTTAGAACGAGATAATACACTCGGACAGGATGTCTAACCCCTTACTTGCCTTCCACAGTATCTTGCAACTGCTTCTCCAGACCTAAGCTATATGAAAGTTTCAATCTTTTGTTATTAATACTATAATGCCTTCCTCTGTACATCATGGACTAATTTTTTGGAACAGTGCCTCAACAACACAAGATAAATTTATGTACAAGGTGTAGTGAAGCAACAAGTAAATAAAACTGCTAGAAAAAAGCTAAGAGCAATTGAGGACAAAACTTATCACACTAAAACTTAAAGTGGCAATCACAATAGAAGAAAAATAAAA
Source organism: Panulirus laevicauda (assembly GCA_032273605.1). Lineage (NCBI taxonomy): Eukaryota > Metazoa > Arthropoda > Malacostraca > Decapoda > Palinuridae > Panulirus > Panulirus laevicauda. The sequence goes on along the minus strand of JAUTXX010513644.1, from coordinate 19,248 downwards.
ACCAAACCACAAACAATGAAGTTTAAGGGATTTAATGGCGTAAAAAATTACTCGCATGAAAATGGTGCTTAAACCTGGCAATTTGCTAGGACAAAAGTTTCCTTCACGAAGATTTTAGAATGAATGCTTATGGTGCAAAATAACTAAAACTAGTGAGCTCCACCACAGCTCAGGAGCTTCAAAGTGTATGAAACAGTTACCATAAATACAAATAGCATAAGAGAAAATAAATCCCAAAATTATCCACAGTTTGAGACAACATGCACATTACATAGGTAAATAAGACATGCAAAGAATTTAAAGCCAAAGAAATTTAAGTGTTTGGTGTACTGTAGGGTTATACGGTATGAACTTTGAGAAATTTTTGAGAAAGTATACAATCATTTTGTATAGTGTCACATATCACTATAAGAGACTTTCTGTGGCTAACTGCAAGAATAATGGTTCTTAACTTGGTTGGGTGGATTGGTTTCACATTTCTAAGACCACATTCACAAAATAATGTTGACCATTATTGAGATTACTTATCATGAATTGTAGTGTTGCTTTCAACACTGGATGACCATTCTATGACAACTTAAAAAAGACAATATCTTATCTCTGTAATTAGCACTAAATGCATTTTAAGGTGTTATCGGACTCTGCCTACACAAGGTGACACCATAATGATACAACCTTTGGCGAGGTAATATCATTGGAAGTACAATCTCATCAAAGAGCTTCTCACTCCAAAAGCCTGAATTTCCCTGGTACCAGAATTAGCACAGCCTTGGGCTGCAGAAGCCTTTAAAAAGGGTCTGGGTAACACTAGGACTCTTTCACAGAATTTAATACTAGGGTAATTGTAAATGAATAAATAAATGTACTTTAACAATATCAAGAAAATCACTGCAAAAATTCTAGGGTAACTCATTAAACAAATCAAGTTTTAAAAAGAAAAAGCTATTTCAGCAAGTTGAAACTTAACAGGAATTGTCCACATGATAAAGGTAACCCCTACCAGCGGACCTCAAACAAAATCTATTATATCTATTAAAGCAAATATCCAGTTTTAATGTCTAATTTTCAGCAACAGTGTAGCACTCACCATTGTGCAATCCCTAAGCCACTTTCATGCTTGCCATGAACAGTGCCACCACCAAACATAATCACAGTTTAACAAGTGAAACAACATATGCATGAAAATACACACAACCTGAATAACATAAGCCTCAGCCATTTTGGCCAGATCTTAAGAACACTTAAAGCCTTACAACTCATATCCTAGTCATACAATTAGTTTCCTTCACATAAAAAGCACAACAGGTTCTTTAGAAATAGGGTTATATACCAATACAACTATGCAAGTCTAGCAGATTAATAAATGAGGAAGATAACTTTACAGCCTTGAACCTTGGAGTACAATACACACATCATTTGCTCTATCAATCATACATTAAAAGCTTCAAATCCTGCATTTATCAAGAAACTTTGGTTGTTCTACAATAAAAGCTATCACAAAGACACTCTTACAAAAGAAAAGTGGTTTCATGGAATGGACTTGAATCACTGATGTTCGAAATCCTCACTGCATCTTCGATACTTCAAACTTTGTTGTAACAATTTCCTGAAAGAAGACATTTCATTAAGAAGCTTTCTTCACTTGAGCATAAAAAGATTTAATAACTTAACTCTAACTCCATCTAAGATTATCCAGTTAAGCAACAAGTCATCTTTTATCACTAGGCAACAATCATCAAATATACTTCAATGTTAACTATACAAGTCATGAATCTTATATCAACTATCAATACAAAGTTTTAATAGTGGTGTGAAAGACAGTGCTTAACAATGTATATATAGTGGTCAAGGTATATATATTTTTGGTATCCCACATCCTTATTTTTGTATCATCAACAAATTTAAGAGGTATGGTAATAATACCTAATTCTAAACAATTTACATATATCATAAAAGTAATCTGAGCCAATGACTTAGCCTTGTGGTTCTTTTAAGATACATTAAAATATTAGTGGGTCTCATCTTTAGCAGCTACTTCTCTAATGGTAAGCCATTAGCATATCCAGCTGGATGTTTACAAGCTTGTAAAGCTATGAATCTACTAACAAATATTTCCAAAAATATTTAGAAGCTTTAAATTCATTACTCTACACACCATGGCATAAATAATCCTCCAAACTGCAAACAAGCAACAATTTCCCTCTCCATGGTACACAGAGTCAAATGGTGGATATAAAGACTAAATTAGGTTCTGGCTGATATGCTACTGAATAAGGTTAACTGACACAATAAATTATGTGAGTCGAAGGGTGCATATAGTTCAACTTCACACATGACTGGTTAGCACTCAAAAGCTGATCATTAAGGTCATAACTGTGTTAGGTTGCCCTGCATATGTTTACTGAAGTCTGCAACCAATCATCATGACAGATCTTATGCTATTTCCACTGCTGTTCACTTGAAAGTATAAAGTTAATTAAATGACCAAATAACTTCCTCTCCCTAATCTTGTGTTATGGGTTTGCATCACTACACAAACAAAATATGACCAAATAACTTCCTTTGTCTAATGTATTATGGGGTTTGTATCACTTCAGAAACAAAATATGACAATAACTTCCTCTGTCTCATTCCGTGTTAAGGGTTTGTAACACAACAGAAACAAAATATGTAATAACAAATCTAAAATAAGAGCCATCATCTTACCTCATCAGAGTCAAGGATAGGAAGTGCACTGTAAGGGAGGAAGGAAAAAATTAAAACACTTAATTCAGATACTCAAGTGATGAGTGGCCTTTGATATTTTGATATTCCCATACATTATGTATTTCTAACAACACACATTTAACTTACGATCATAAGTATAACAAAATTTGATTTAGAGAATGGATTTCTTTCAAGAACTACACACTATGATTGTGAATCCAAAGAAAATATCATGGCTTACGTGTCTGCAAGGGATGATGGGATGTTTTCCTCTACCCACTTCAAGTCATCTTCCTGAAATGAAATGTAATTTTTCTTAGCGTATTTTTAATGTCAGTTATGAATACACATTGTTGGTAAAAAAACAAATTTATTATGATAATTAACAACAATCAACTTTGGATTGAATGTCCTCACACACAAGGAACATGGAATATCAAGTGAAGGAGACATGTATATAAGCAAGAAAATCACAAGCATACCATGCAAGTAGCATTCTAGTTTGCTCACTTACTCCCAGATACACTTTATATGGATATTCAAAAGTTTTGTCCAATCAATGATGAATGGTCGAAATCCATGTTTCCATGTGACAATACCCGGTTATGATTCTTTCCTTTTACCACATTCAAACCCGACAGTAATACATTATTCTTAAACTACACGTCAGTCTGCTGAATAATGGTATTTTCTCACTTCCTAATCTTGTTTTTTCTTCCTATTAAGTCGTTCTGCCTTTCCATACTTTACTCATACTTAACCCTTGTGTATACTTAACACAACCCTCATTTTCTTCATGCATATTTGTTTCTCAGCCCTTCCAAGTAGTAGCTTCTTCACTTATGTGACTACTCATGTGACATACCAAATTATTAGAAATGGTTACTACTGGTAGGCTTCTGACACTTCAAATATCAAAGGCCCATGTTGCATGAAAGGTAAGCTTTCAAAGTGTTTCAGAAACAATATACGTATGACCAAATACTACATCAGTACATAAATAGAATTATGTATTCACATTACAGTATGAAATAGGGGACTGTGGTCATGTGTAATACATTTTGTTCTAAGTCTGGAGTATTAAATTCTGTCCTTCATCATAAAATAATTCACACCCACTGTGGCACATGGTAAGTTCAATCCATGTTTGCAGTGGCAGTTACATAATCTAAAATACACTGACTGTTGTGCTTCTTCCTTTCTACTTTACCAATGCAGAAAAAGATTTATGTCCTGATAACTTACCACAGACCGTGATTCTCGAGGGGATGATGTAGAATTGCGGGTGTTCCTGAACTTCATCGTGTCTGAAATATCTGGCACTAATTTTTCAGACTCTTCCTCATCATCAGCATCAGACCCGTCATCCAAAAGTGGTGTAAATGCAAATCGCTGAGGAAGAAATGTAGGCTTTGAATTATGAAAATTTATTTCTCTGCCACAGGCAGAGCCCAATGAACATCTGAGAGGACATTTGCAAAGTGGGGTTCAAACACAATCTTTATCTCCAATATTAGTTGTATCTATGTGGATTCACTTTTTTCAACAATCATAATTCTTATAAGGTCAGCAGATGCTCACTAACAGGACTCAACAACCATGCAGCAACCTAACCAGGCCTACAGTACCAAGGCTTAGAGGTGAGGTGGTGGGAAGGTGCAAGCCCCCTTTATTCATCAGCCAGCAGGATGCCATCATAAATATTATAATGGAGTCCTAACCCCCTTCAAGCAAGAGCTCTTTCAAATGGTCTAAGCTTTGTACATAAGTGAGATAAATATTTCTGAGTGCTTGACATGATTAGGAATGGGTTTATTTTTGAAAACTACAACTTATCACCTACACAACATGTGTTTAAAATTTTTGAAAATACCATTCATCACCCACACACCAACAGCAGTGACTTCGAGCATTTTAGCTTATGATTATTGAAAAAAATATTGATTAACTAAAGCACACTACTTGCACTTCATTTTCATTAACTGTTAATCCACCTGAGATTTGTTTCAACCTTTATGAAAAGCCATCTAAGGTTAACGCAAGTTAAATCAGCAATCTATAGTAGTCACTTAAATCCATCTGAGGTTACTACAGCCACTTTTGATTGTACAATATATCCTGAAGTGGTTAAACAGCCCTATCTTGCCATGATACAACCTGTCTTACTAAAATAACTGGTATTGGTGGAACCTGCTACCTAACTACTTCATTGTCTTCAATCTAGTACATGAGTACCATTAATAGCATAAGGACACCTGAAATTGCCTGCCTGAAGTGTGGAAATAAGAGCATAGCAATTAAGGGAGCTACCTCAAATGTCTTAAAGTGGTTGGACACAATGAGGGCATGTGAAGAAAGATGACCTAAGAGAATCAAAGGGTAAAAAGTTGAAGGATGAAGAGGGAGAGTGAGACCAAAATATGGTTGAATGGAGTGAAGGAGGCTTTGAGGTTGTTGGGCCTGAACATTAAGAAAGGTAGTGTGTTGGGGGGAGGGGGTGAATGAACTGCAATAATGTGGTACGAGAGGGGCAAAGTGCTGTCATTTGGTTAATGCAGGGTATATGAGGTGTAAACCAAAGAACTGTCAGTGGAGCTTGGCTGTGGATGGTTGGCTCTGGTCTCATTTTTCTATACAAGACTGCGAGTGCAGACGTACGAAATGAGAATATTGTTCATCTATTCCCTCCAATACCTTGCTAAGGCAGAAGTGATTACACACAAAGTCATTACTATCATCATCATTATTATTTATCATTATATTCATCATACTTAATCAGTTCCATCACCATTATTACTGTAATTACTATTATCCCTGGGGAGAGGGGAGAAAGAATACTTCCCATGTATTCCTTGCATGTCGCAAAAGGCGACTAAAGGGGGTTGGGGGGGGCTGGAAATCCCCCCTCCTAGTATCTAAATTTCTAAAAAGGAAAACAGAGGACGAAGGGCTGTCAATGGACTGAATCAGGGCATGTGAAGCATCTGGGGTAAACCATGAAAAGGTCTGTGGAGCCTGGATGTGGATAGGGAGCTGTGGTTTCGGTGCATTACATATGACAGCTAGAGACTGAGTGTGAATGAATGTGGCCTTTTTGTCTGTATTCCTGGTGCTGCCTCACTGAAGCAGGGGAGAGCGATGCTGTTTTCCTCTGGGGCGGGGTAGCGACAGGAATGGATGAAGGCAAGCAAGTATGAATATGCACATGTGTATGAATGCCAAGTCTGCATATGTGTATGTATATGTTGATATGTATATGCATGTATAAGTGCGTATGTGGGCATTTATGTATATTTGTGTGTATATGAGTAGATGGGTCATTCTTCATCTGTTTCCTGACGCTACCTTGCTGACACAGGAAACAGCGATTATGTATAAAAAAATATACTAATACTATTATCATTATTGTTATTCACTATCATTTCTATCTATTACAGATATACATATATAAATACACACCTTTCAGTTTACAACACATATCTTTAGTAAAATCAGCATAAAAACTTGATATACCTCAGTCCAAGTTTGTAAGCTAGTATACTTCTGCATTCTTTTACATCTTAATACCTCTGGGGAAAAAATTTTGTGTGAAATGAGAATGGAATATAACATACCTGATTATTGTTTGATGGTCGCCACAGAATCATGATGACTAGGAGAACAATAGCAAAGAGGACATGCCAGTATGCATCATCCACCCACAGTTCCTTCCAATCAGTAACACACTTCTCATATTTGTGGTACCTAATATGACAAAACGTAAGAAACTGTATTAGAGTTATCTAACAAAAGGGTGATATAGCAAACAACTGTTTCACTTACATAACAACTGATAAATGGTGCAAAATTCTTTGGAAAATATGTGGAGAACTGATGATAAGTTTTAATGCTTGATATCAAGGTAAAAAAGTGAAATATTTGGAAACAACACCTTGTTTCAAGTAACTATTAGTGAAATGTTTAGGCATTATCAGTATAATCTGCATGTAATACCTTTCTTTAATTACATGAAGTGTAATACAAAATAAATGTGCATGAATAGTTAAAAGAATATGAGTTAACAATTGATGATGAAGGTAAACATTTCAGTACACATTTCAGTATAAAAAGAATACTGACTAATTGCTTAATGTAATTCTTTCAGAAATTTAATGGTGCATTCATTGAAGAAAAAATTTCTTCCTCATCAATGCCTAATACATTTGCCAAAAGCCAATGATAAAGATTATTTCTCATGTTTGTACAAATAACTTCCTGAGAAGTTATTTCCTTCATTTTCTTATGTAACTCAATCTGAACATACTCATGTGTGACCAAACTGAAACAATTTGAACTTTTTTATCAAAGAAAATTATTTCAAGCCAGCATGAAGATGAGACGAGCAGCTACATGTAACATCAAGAAGAGCTTAGACAAAGTATATCATAAACAACACTAACTTCTGATTCACCGCAGTCCTCAGTTTGCCTCAAACTCCTTTTCTTTTCATGAACATTCTCAATTTCAACTTCCTCACACTCATCCTTGCAAAGAACCTCTTCCAAATATCTAAATCATTACACAACTAATTTTTCTCCAATCCATTTAATGTGTAAATTAAATGAAATTGATAAATATGTATCTACAATGTGTCTGGTCCCTTTATGGTAAAAACTTTGAAAGAAAAAAGTAAATACGTAGTTGGTAGTAGTTAGTAGGCAGCCACTGACCAGGGAGGTATATTACTGGTAATACCTTCGTAGATACTGGGAGGGTTAGTGACAGCTGTGTAGTGAGCCACCAATTCTTTGGTTTTCAAGCTGTACTCCTCTAACCCATGCAGCTGCCTTTTCTTTCTGCCTCATTCACATGTGGACTGCTGGCATTCTGTCCACCAACACATAATCTCTCCTTGTCACACATAACACTTGACTGCTGGCATTCTGTCCACCAACACATAATTTCTCCTTGTCACACATAACACTTGACAAAATCTAACTCACACAACTCACTCTTTGTAACTCTAGATTTTCTTGTTGTGACCGCTATGTGCCAGCCCTGCCTTTTGGCAAAATGGCAAGAGAAACAGACAGATGTAGGAAATAGCAATAGGAGAAACATTAGGCAAAAGTAATAGATGCGAACTTCAGGGCTAGAGTTTACCAGACACAGAGACTCTTTTGCCATGGCCACCCCCTTGAGGGAGTTCTGGAAGAGAAGAAGCATCAGACATGCAGAGAGATAGTAAATAGGAACATTGGAAAGAAATAGCACGCTGGAATATTAGGTAGACACATACACACATTAGGTAAAGGAAGTCAGTAGGAACATTAGACAAGAGCATTAGGTAGACATAGAAGGCTGGAGCATTAGGCTGGTACATTAGGTAGACACATTAAGTAAAAGAAGTGAGTAGAAACATTAGATTGGAGCATCTTGGAACACTATGCTAGAGATGTTCTCTGCCAGTGGCCTGTTAAGGCTGAGGCACTAACTCACACAACTCATTCCTTGTAACTCTAGAAGCAGCACTGGAATTCACAGCTATGATAATTCTTTTGCTGTAGCCACCCTGTAGAGGTCGTTCCTAAATGAAGTAGGCTACAGAGATAGACAGATAGATCCTTCAGATGTAAAAACCACAATGCAGATAAACTTTCTCTATTTCATCTCTATAATTCCTAAGTTTTTTCAAATAAGTCCTGTTGGTCCTTCCTAAATTAGGGCAAAATTAAGGCATTATTGTCCCATCTACTTATTACTGTGTTGGCAAAATACAAAAATAATGCTTTTAAGCTATATTTCAAAGAGAGTTTTAAGTACCATCTCATCTGATAAAAATCCTTCACAGTATATTAAGGTATCCCCATCAAAGGCTCCTCCATCTAACATTATATTATGATGGGGCTTTACTACACTAATCCTTATGTAAAAAAAAATCACCACTTACCTAATGGACCAAAGCATGAAGATCACAGATACTACTACTGCGAATACAAGAGTGTTGGTGAAGTGTCTATACAGGGACAGCTTCACCAAGTTCCGTCTCAGACGAAGCGTGCGGGTTGTCTGTACCAATGCTGTAACAATCCAGAAACAGATGGCAGACTCCAGCAGGGACAGGGGTAAGGAGGCAAGAAGAACCTAGAAAATTAACAAAACATTAATCTATTAGCAACAAAATGTTAAACATTCAATAAAAGATAGATTATTTTCACTTCCAGTTCACCCAATTTCAAACTGACATTTTGCCCACTAAGAAAACCATAATTCTGAGGTATCAAGTAGAACCTAGTTTACTGGCATCCCTAAAACCATAAAAATGTACAATCATATTTCATTAGTAGCAGGCAAAGCACATGCCCACTCATAGCCATCATTAATGGCTCATAGTCATCATTAATGATCATCTAACATCCACAACATAACCAGTATAACTTTAGTATACAGTATGTATATAGCTATCCTTAATGCGTGGGCAACACAGTAAACTTTGGCCGCACACACTGCCTGTGTGGAATGCTGTTGTTTACAATTTTTGAAGGTCTGTATACCCAATATAGATGTTCTAGAACTGTCAGCCATTGTTCTGATATCCACTGGTATGTAAAGTTTCACAACAACAAGAGTGTTAAAAAATACATTAAAAAACATATGTACAAACACAGAAAGATGGCTCCATCCTCAAGGAACCAATGATCTAGATGAACTGAAAAAGTTGAACAGCTCTGCAGAGCATATGATAAATGTCCAGCCATAAGCAATATAATAGGGCTGACAGAAATGTTTTCTAAAAGGTTGTACAATGATAAAGTGTGGAGGGAAAGCTAATGGAATTGGTAAGGACTTGCTATGAAGAGAGTAAGGCACATGTGCATGCGGGAAGAGAGGAAGGCGAGTGGTTCCAAGGGAAAGTGGCTGCAACAGGGTGTGATGGGGTGGTGAGGGAGGTAAAAGTAAGGGTCTTAGAAAGAGGGGCAGGTTTGCAGCCTATTGGAGACAGAGGGCCTGAAAAATGAATTAGCTTTTGTTTCCTGATGACACAGCTCTGATGTCAGTCACAAAAAAAAAAAATGGGGTCTGAGTTTGGGAGTGTGTGAAAGAAGAAAGCTGATAAAGTTAATGTGAAGAAAAGGAAGGTTATCAAGCTTACTTGGGGAACGAAAGGATGGTTGGACTGTGAGACTGAAGGGAGTAAAACTGGAGGAAGTTGAGTCTTTCACACCTGCGAGTGAAAATGGCAATAGTTGAAACTATAAAAGCTGAAGCAGGCCATACGGTAGGTAAGGTAGCTTAAGTCCTGGATGCACTGGGGAGTGTGAGGAAAGAGAGGTCACTGTGAGCAAAGTTGAGTAAGTTTGATAGTATTGCAGTCCAAAGTGTTGTACTGATGTAAGAAAGGGCCCCAGACAACTAAGTATGGATGAAGATGAATGTGTTGAAATTTAAAGGCATGAGGACAATATATGATATAAGGAAGGTTAACTGAATAAGAAATGATAGGGTAAGAGAGAATTGTGATAGCAAGAAGTGAATGGTTGAGAAAGCTGTGTGTGCGCAGATAGGGTTTGGACATATGGAAATGATGAGTGAGGAGAGGCTGACAAAGAGGGTATGTGTGTAGAAGTGGAACGGATGTGGAAAAGGGGGAAATAGAAGATAGAAGAATGGCATGGAAGACGTCTTGAGGAACTGGGCCTTAAACATTTAGGAAGGCGTAAGGCATGCACAGCGATGTGTTGTCAATGGGCTGAGACAACGCATATGAAACAGTCTGAGGAGACCAGAGAAGGTCTGTGGGGCTTGGCTGTGGATATGGAGCTCTGATTTTGGTGCATCACAGACAATTACCGAGCATACATATGTGAGCAAATGAGGCCTTTCTTTGTTTCTAGAGCTACCTTACTACAAGGGAAACAGCAAACAAGTATGAAAATACAATATTTACAATATGGTGTTATTGCTAAGGTTGAATAACATTGAAAACATTGAGGATAACCCACCTGCCTTTGAGGATCGAATCTGGACTGGAGTGCACGAGTGCATCCTTCAATACTAGCCAAGATGAAGTATAAAAGTCCTACTCCAACTACACGGTGAAGAACAATGCCAAGACGTGGCCTGCAGAGATCAGAGAACAACAAGTTTCTTTAAAATGCAATTAATTCAAAATAATACTCTTTCTTTTATACCTAACTTGCCTCTCCTGCCTTAGCAAGGTTGAGTCAGGAAAAAACAACAACAGCCTCATTTGCAATATCCACTATTACTGTTTTGTAACTTGTACCTATCCCTTCCTTCTTTTCATTCTGGTTACAGCCATACAGACACCCCTGTCTGAGTATTCAAGGAATAATCCTTGTTTCACTCTTTCTTCTGTTCCTGTTTTTTTAAAGTAACAATATCAGTCTGTCTTTTAAAAAATTACAGATATATTAGCAAATACAGATACCAAATTCATAGTGTAAACATTCGTATTCATCCCTGTACTATGCCATCTCATACCTCATCACCACCAATAACCAAGCCATTAAAAAGTACACACCACAAGGACACAGAAAACAACATAACCAAAACCTTCCCACAAAAGGCAAATCTTATAAAGCAAACATGCTCATATAAAAAAAACCACTCTCCATCACCAGAGACAACAGACCAAATCTAAACTCTTAAGCAACATCATTACTAACCTAATCAAAAGACAGTACTGAGAAAACTCCTCTCCTTCCCTGACACTTTTGACCTTAAAACTAACAGCAACCAACTCTACCACACAATGAAATAAATCGATACCTACCACACCACACACACCCCATACATCTTCTAACCAGGATCAATTACAGCCTGATTTCTGGAGAACACATACTCATGAAACGCTAATAAAAATTAGCCATAAACAAGCCACTCCTCTAAACATGACATTCATTAAAAATACATGTGAGTGTGTGTGTGTGTGTGTGTGTGTGTGTGTGTGTGTGTGTGTGTGTGTGTGTAGGCGTTTATGTATATGCATGTGTATGTGGGTGGATTGGGCCATTCTTTCGTCTGTTTCCTTGTGCTACCTCGCTAATGCGACTAAGTATAGTATCCACCATGAAACCCTTCAAACCATCTAAATTCCCCTTCCCCTTATCATCCTGTAGGAATACTGACATTAATATTCAAATCACCCTGTAGCAATACTGACATCAATATTCAATCTCCACAACAGAATCAAGCAAAATTCCCACCCTCACCCACACATTATGGCTTTAGACCCAATCATTCCACTTCCACACTGCACCAGGACCTCAAGAAACACCTCAGAGATGTCTTTAACCAACCACAAAACCCTACCCCACACAATGTTAATGAAAATATATATCAAGAAAGCATATGACCTTGTCCCCAACACACTCTAATACAAAAGATACTTGACACTAACTACCACAAAAATGCACTAAACACATCAACAAGGACCAACAGAGTTTTCATGATTAGATAGTTTAACAGTGAACAAAAAATGAGACGGGATAGATATATTCCCTATACCAACTATGCAACTATATCTGTATCTCACTAACAGTCACAATACCCAAGTGTTAATAAATATTTCCCAATTGTCATTACAAGCAAAATCTACTAACAGCAAGCATCAAATCATCAAAACATTTAACCACTACCAGCAGATCAAATTTTTGTTAATCTGAACTTATGAGTGTGAAATCACTCTCACTAAAATCTAAGATATGAATTGTAAACCATACTTACTTTACAACACCAAAGCCAAAAGAAACTATGATGACCAACATTCGGGCTAATGTTCGCTTAGCACAAGAAACTAACTCTGCAAATACTATCAGTCCAGACACACTGTAACCCCTCTTATTTATGCTGCTGTATTCTGCTGTAAAAACTGCTTTCTCCAGCATCCCTGAAAGAAAAAGATTATATAGCATGAAAAATTCAATCTAAAGCAAACTACAATTAATAAGCACACTATTGCATTTGACACAGGGTTCGGAGTTTACCATTTGTATTGAAACATAGTTAAGCGAAGTGGTCTGAGCCATCAATAGCTGAAAATGGGGGCAGGGGGGAATGATGGTTGTACACTAAAGTGGTCCTATGCTAAAGAAGTCTTTGACTCATCGGTAGTAACCCTAAGTAGGAAAGGAAAATATACTGATGGATCTCATGAAACATGGCATAGACTGGTGTCCTCAGGTTATAGAAACAAACATAAAATGAGTGCTTATTTATTGTAAACACATGCCTCTTACCTTCCTGAATATTCATTCCACAATACCTCAATGTCTCTTTCACTCAATCCCTCCATCTCCTTAATCTCTCCCTTCCTCTTGTTCCCTCCAACTCTTAACATATATCCTTTTAGTCCATCTTAATTTGCTTATTCACACCTTATTTTCAAACCATTACAGCACACCATGATTAGCTCTGTCCATCAAGATTGCACTTATTACCAAACCTCTTTCTTAGAAACCACCTCACGGCACACATTATCCCAGGCATTTCCTTTCACTCAAAATCTCTTTTAGTAGTTTCTCACTTAAGTCTGACAACAGGGCCATGTCATCTGCAAACAGCATCTAACATACTCTTAGGATTTTCCAATCCAGCATACTAGAGGACCTGTCCCTCACTCCAATATCCTTGCATTTACAACCTAAGGGCATCATGCAATCCACAAACACATCAAACAGCCAAAGACCACACACCCTAAACACAGACCCACCCTCACTTGGAACCACTCACCTTTTTCCCTTCCTACTCAAAAGCATGCCTTACTCTCCTGATAAAAACTCACTGCATTCAGTAACTTCCTTTGCAACATACATTCGTAACACCTTTCATTAGTCACCTCTGTCATCCCTACCATAAGCTTTCTGCATGTCCATATCCACATAATACAAATCACTCTCTCCAAGTACTTCTCTCATAAATTTATCAAAGTAAATGCATCATATACCACTCCTGGAGCCACTTTGCTTCTACCTAATCTGATGCTCTATGCCAAAACCCTCTAAATCACCACTCTCCCACACATCCTACCAAGTATACCACACATTTGTATGCTAGAATGCTTGTTCTAATCATAATGTACAAATATAATTTAGGAGCTGCATACGTGGATAACCTATGCAACACAGAAGGAATCAGAAATGAATGAAGATGTATAAAATACAAGACATGCAAATAAAAAAAAAAAATCATATGCCATACACAAGTGAGAGCTTTTCCATATAGCACTGCATAGGAGAATGCATGAAAGACAGCAAGTTCAGGAAAAACAATCTACACTAATGTGACTCGAGGTACATATGAAAGAGGTAGACAATGTAAATGAAAGATATACAACAAATGTACTGTTTAGACATAAAAGCAATGGAGGTGTTTTGTGTGTAGGCATCAGACTTATTTAACAAATTATCTTATTATGCAAGCCCAAAAACTTGGAGGCATCTATAATAGAGCAGAAATCTTTGCTCTCTTTTGTACAGTGGACATAAGATGAAGATATGTGCAAGTGAACATGCTTTATGCTCTTAATCTGTCTTATGTAAATGAGAATGGAGTCAAAGCTAAGAAAGAGATAAGCATTACTCATAATTATTGAAACACTTCAAACAAGACAAAATCCCAAATCATGGAATACCTGATTACCGAGAACTAAACTTGCAACACCTACAATAAGCACAAAGGTTTCTGTTATACTAACCTAAGAATATAACTGCACCAATCCAATACTGAACTCTAAGCAGCTCTCGCCACCGTATGGCTGACATGATGAGCCAGGCTATGCCATACACTAAGTACACCACACACATGGCAGCATAAAATCCAAGAAGAGGCCAATCTAAACAAAGTAAAACATCAGCATTAAAAACAATTAACAATCTAAAAGGCAATAAATACAGCAATTGACACTACACATCCAGCAAACCATTTCAATATAATCAGTATATGATCGTATGTGTCCATTATCTGCAGAATCACTTTATTAGAATTATATTGAAAATTTATTTAATAAGGAGCACTTCTATACAACAACTTTGGAATTCTTGTAGCATTAAAAAAAATCACTTACCAACAGCTGAAAGATATCCATAATCACTCTGCATTTCAATGTCAATAGAAGCCACATATGAGACATTTTCTAAACGACTGAACTCTGCTTCTGTATGGACAACAAGAAGGTAGATTCCATCATTAGGCACTACAGCCACTGGATGCTTCGTACGGGCTGAACCATCTGGACTGATTTCTTCTTCAGACAGGATTCGATGATCTATTGTTTAGAAAGACCATATGAAGCATTTGTAAACTGATGTACACTTCAAACTGAATCTCTTCATACATAACAGTTCCATATTTACATAACCATATCTTGGTCTACTTCATCTCAGGACTAAAACATAAGAAATGGTAAAATACTGCACCCCTTAACCCTTACTGTTGGTCTCTTTTCAACTCTCAAAATCTGCTTTTACAAGCTGTTAAAAAAATCTATTTAACCTTACAATTTCAAAGATAGTTATCACAAGGGAAAGATGTGTGTGTGGGTGAGTACGCAGGGAGGAGGGGGAGTGGTTCCACGTGCAGTAGGTTTGCAACAAAAGTATGTGATGTCACCAAGGCTGTTAAATATGTTTATGGATTGGGTGGTGAGGGAAGTGAATGTGAGAGTTTTGTGGGGAGGAGGCGGTCTGTAGTCTCTCTGGGGTGGGAGGTCTTGGAAGGATGAGTCTGTCACTGTCTACTGATGACACAGTGCTGCTAGTATATTTCTAAAGTGAAAGTGCAGAAACTGGTTTCTGACTTTGGGGGTGTGACAGTGAAAAGAAAAAATATGAGAGTACATAAGAATAAAAGCAAGTTTATCAGGTTTAGCAGTGCAAAGAGAGAGGTTAGCTGGACAGAGTTTAAATGGAGAAAACTCAGAGGTAGTGAAGTGTTTTAGATACCCAAAAATCACTCTGGCAGCAAATGGAAAAACAGGAGCTAAATGAACCATAGGGTGGGTAAGGGGAAAAAGGCTCAATGCACACTAAGGAATGTGTGGAAGATGTCAAAATCTGGAACGGCAAAGATAGGTAAGTCAGAAGGTATAGTACGTAGTCCCAACAGTGTTAAAGAGATGTGAGGCTTGGGCTATACATGAGAAAGTGTGGAAAACGGTGAATGTGTTGGAAATGAAATATCTGAGGACAATACATGGTATGATGAGGGTTGATTGAGTTTGAAATGACAGGGTAAGAGAAAAGTGTGGTAATGAGAAGAGTATGGTTTACAAGGCTGAAGCTGTGCTGAACTGGTAAGGAAAAAGTGTGGTAATGAGAAGAGTATTGTTTAGAGAGCTGAAGCTGTTTTGAATTGGTAAGGAAATTCGGAGAGAATGAGCAAGAAGAGGTTGACAAAAGGGATATATGCGTCAGAAGTTAAGGGTACAAGCAGAATGGGAGACCAAACTGAAGATGGAAGGATGGAGAAAAAAAGGTTTTGAGTGGTCAGGGCCTGAACATGCAGGAGGAAGGGAGGCATGAAGAGCATACAGTGAACTGGAGCGATGTGGGGTACAGAGAGCAACGTGCTGTCAATAAACTGGACCAAGGCATATGAAGCAGTCATGGGAAACCACAGAGAGGTCTGTGAGGCTTGGCTGTGGATAGAGGGATGTGGTTTTGGTGCATTAAAAATGACAGCTTGAGTGGATGTGAGTTAATAAGGCCATTTTTTTCAACTGTTCCTTACGAACAAGTGTGAAATAAAAGCTGAGTCGCAACAGTAAGCCTTGAGGTGAGCTAATCTAAGGAGCATTGGCAGGACAAGAAACTGGTACAAAAACCAGTGGAAGAATGAAAAGACCATTCTGAGTATCAGTACAAGGAAAAAATATGGTACTGATAACCAGAGGAAGGATGAAAAGTTGTTCCTAAGTACCAGTAATAGGATGAAAAGAAGGTATCATACTAATAACTAGTGGGAGGATGAAAAGTTGGTTTCAAAAACCAGAATAAGGCCAGAACCTAGTAATAAGAAAATAAGAGCCAAAGAGAATGACAACCTAGTAATAAGAACCAAAGAGAATGACAAGTTGGTTCTAAGGATCAGCAAGAGCTCAAAATGTTGGTTCGAAGGACCAGTAAGAGAATGAAAAGTTGGCTCCAAGAACCACAATATGATAAGACCTACAACATGGAAAAGATGAAGTCATGGTGTGAGGCATACTGGACTTAAACTGTCACCAACTGGTCTATAGAACCAACTTTTACTCTCCCACTAGTTATTAGTGGAATATCCTCTTTCCATCCTATCACTGGTACTTACAACCAAATTTTCATCCTCCCAATGGAAACCAAACTAAGGAAAGTGTTCCTGTAAAGAGATGAGATAAAATGATTTCCAAACTTTCGAATGTAGCAGGCCATAAAAAAAATTAGAGTAAGGAGAGTAAACAACATTAGTCTCCTGATACTGTGATCCACATAACTACTTCTAAACTGAATGACTAAATAAAATTGGATCAGCTGGACCCCATTATATCATGGCATTTAACAACATCCAAAACAACTACAAAAATACATTTATGGAATTTGCTAGTTCAAAGAACACAAAAAAAAATGTCTAAAAGAAAGGAATACTTGGCTCAGCTTGTATTCAAATTTAATAATTGATAAGTCTGCATAGCCTCACCTGTTGCCTTGTTCTCTTCACCAATTTCACTCACTTCTCTAGTGCTCTTAGGGGAAAGTTTATCTGCATCAGGCTGTTTCATCATCATCATATGAAGGTCAACTTCATCCTGAAATTTTACAGTAATATAATGCCAGAAAACTAAACATTTACCAGGAAGTCCTGCTTTGTCATGAAACTAAACCTAAAATAAAAGCTCATATACTATAACACAATAACTGACATTTCCTAATAAATACATTTTGTGGATCAATCATTTGTGTTCCTTAAAAGAATATATCATATTAGAAGTCCACGTCAAAGGTTCTCATGAATTTAAAATCACATATCAAGAAACAGTGACGACAGAAGTTCCAGGATCATTATCACCATGAAACAGGAAAGGCAAGAGGCAGGTGTTAAGAGTCTACAAACTTCTTTTAAGCAAATGCAATTCATCATAATCATGCATTAGAAAACACAGACACAAAAAAGCCACTGGAAGGAAGCTTGGTAAGCACAGAAGTGCCACACAAATAATTGCTTTAAAGATGCTAAGTGCCATGACAAAAGGTTAATCAAAATCATTAAGAGAATAGAGGAGTTCAAATTACTTCAAATGAGAATCAAAGTATAACAGCCATAATCCTCTCAATTTCCCTGTGATTAATGCAATCAGCAACAATAAAATGAACACATCATCTTCTACTACTATCCTGACTTTAAAAATTATGGCAGATTATGGGAAAAATTAAACATAATTTGCATCATCATATTCAGCAATCTCACTCACCAGAACTATAGTATGGTCGCATGTGTATTTTACGGGAGGGGTCTTAATGTAACCAGGATCAAACCTAGAACTGTTTGGATAACCAGCCAACTTCCCAGGTTGCTTGTAGAAGTATGTAAAGGAATCTTCTTCATCTTCCTATATTTGGAGAGAGAGTTTCAATAACCTTATCTAAAGAAAATAATATATTTTTCACATCTACATGAAAAGGGTAGGTTTTGAGAAGCTTTTCTCCTCATGGCAGTGTCCCACAAGAAAGAGATATTCCCTGGGAAAATTCAAATTAGAATTCAGCCTTCCCTCAATATCATGGTGAGGAAACACCAATCTACACAAAACCTCAGAGAATAATTTTTAAATATCTGTAGTAACTGCTTGTTTTGGGCCCATCCTTAGCCAAATAACAACTGCCACAAAGATTGTCATTAACCTTCCTTTTAGTAATAATCTGGAGTTCACAGTTTTCAAGTGATGCTCAAATAAGCATCTAAAGCATGCTGCTAGTGTCTTCCAGTTTCAAAACAGTAACCTTTTATCTTTAGTTTACATATACATATATTTTTATCATACAATTATAAACTTAATTGCCGCTTCCTGCATCTGCGAGGTAGCACCAGGAAACAGACGAAGAATGGCCCATCCACTCATATACACATATATATACATGAATGCCCATACACATACATATCAACATATACACATATAAATACATATACATACACATACACAGACATATACATTTATACATATGTACAGATTCATACTTGCTTGCCTTCATCCATTCCTGGCACTACTCCACCCCACAGGAAACTGCATTGTTACCCCCTGCTTCAGCGAGATAGTGCCACGAAAACAGAAAAAAAAAAGGCCACATTTGTTCACACTTAGTCTCTAGCTGTCATGTGTAATATGCCGAAACCACAGCTCCCTACCTACATCTAGGCCCCACGAACCTTTCCATGGTTTATCCCAGACGCTTCGTGTGCCCTGGTTCAGTCCACTGACAGCACGTCGACCCTGGTATATCATAACATTCCAATTCACTATTCATTGCAACCCTTTCACCCTCCTGTATGTTCAGGCCCTGATCACTCACA
>JAUTXX010513634.1:0-11793 GCA_032273605.1 Panulirus laevicauda | reverse complement strand
AAATTCTGTTCTGGATTTGTGTGTGTGTGTGTGTGTGTGTGTGTGTGTGTGTGTGTGTGTGTGTGTGTGTGTGTTGGGGGGTGGAGGAGGAGGTGGGGTGAATCGAGTGAATGAGAAAGTTTGCTCATTCTAAGCTATCTCTCTCTCTCTCTTTTGTTAGGAAGGCGTCGTATGCAGTTTTGAGAAATATTGCTGTAGCAATACATAATAGTTTTCCTTGAGCAATATATTTCTTTTCTTTTATCATTTCTAGAGTGACTTACTTGAGCCATTTATTTCTTTTATTATTTTTTTTAAGAGTGATTCTCATATGTATGAATCACAACATCATCATAAATCTCACCTCTCATGCTCTATGATTCTTGTGTTCCTTACATGAATACAGTATTCCAGATTGTCATTCACCATTTCTTTGAGTCGCGACTGATTTTTATGTATTTTTTTTTGTAACCTACTTAAGAGTGTTAGATAGCACTGTACCCTATTATGTAACGCTGTGGTATGGCACATATGGCTATGTTTTTGATTAAGATATGTTGTGAAAATGGTCACGACTACCAGCTGACAGATGGCTTTGTGGGGGCTGCTACAGCTGGCTCTCTCTGGTCGCTTATAGCGGGTTGAGCTGCGGTGCAGTATAGAGCCAAGATGCAAAGTACGTAGAGACGTAAGCCCTCAAGATAATAGAGGAATATGGTACTTAGAAGCACCATCTGGCGAGGCTGATTAAAATACCATCTGATCGTGAAGATGGTTTGATGATTAGGCGACAGCTGGTTCCAACCACCCAATTGCTCTTTTTTTTTTCCCAAAACCTCTCTCTCATCACGGTGGGACGACCCTGGACGACCAGAGGGTGTGATGGCTTGGCCTCTTTGAGAGAGAAGGATTAATTAAGTATTAGAAATATGTCGGAGGATGAGTCGTTAAACATGGGGAAACATTAAGTCGTTTAACGAGTAGAATGTTAAGGCTAGGAAAGTGTCGAAGCACAGGGCAATCTTGGAACTTTCAGGGTTGATTTAGAGATTTGATTTCGTTAAGCGTTAAATGAAAAAAAGAAGCATTAATGAAATATCGACAAATGACAATATTAATAATTGCAACGACAAACAGACTGAAAAAAAAGAATATTGTTTTATAATTTTTTGAGGGTGGAGGGGGGGAGGGGGAGGGCAAATAACTTGCATTTTCTCTCTAATGCCACTGCATTATATGTAATTTCTGCCATGTGGACATTCAACTACGAACATATAAGAGGAATTCAAGCCAAATTCTCTAGTCAACCTCTTCATTCACCTGGCAATCTGGCGCTGCTGTGTTGGTACTCAAAACATTGAACTCCACACCAGAGAAAATGCCACAGAATTCTCATGCTTCTACTTTAGCAATCACAATATGCACTCTAACACAATATGTACATACCATCTTGGTATACGTCCAGCTATGCCTGAAACGATAAGCACAATACCACGAGATCATTCAATGCGGAAAAGAGGGTCAACTTTTTCCACATCCTAGACCCGGTCCGCGCCTCTGTCATGTACGTTTTCGCCTCTCCCACAACTCAAGCGTCATTTCAATGAATGAAAATTTGCCCAGAAATATGTGAACAGAAACTAGACTTCATGTTATGCCACCTGAGGTAATAATTACAAGTATAACAGGAATAACATCTGCCTACATACCTCCATCACGTCCAATCCATCAGCAGCCATGTTGGAATTGTCTCTTGGAAGTTATCCAGTTGGGGAACAATTTGAAGAGGAGCAGCGGACTGCGCAATATAGGAAGTAAGATATCACAGGGAGGACTAACTAAGCATCCATATATCATAAACATTACGTCCATACCAAGAAGAACTTGACAGAATGTCAAATACATTACCTTTACAAGCGATGAATGTGGAGGATGTGATTAAATAGATTTTTGGCAACTATACTGCCACGTTGCGTGACAAGTTTGCACTACCTGCGCTCACAATATTTAGCACAGCCCCAGTGATCCCCCTGAAATACTCGTGAAATTTCTAATTAGTTCCTTGCTGAACACTCTATATTTCAATAACCGTCTGTTCCATTACAGTCTTTCTGAGGGGTGCATAACTTACTGGTTGAGGCTAGCTTTGTGAAGAACTGAGTTACAACTCAGTATCTTAATGTAACTTTTAGAATATATATATAGTTTTAAGTTACATTAAAGCTAAAGGGACTCAACCCAGGGGTCGCCAAGCACTTTTCTTGGTATTCTTAAGTCACCGACACTTCTCGACAGACTGTACAGGGAGTTCTTCCGTATTAATGTGTTGTGTGTGTTATTATGCCTTGGTTGTGCTCTGTAGAATTCGATAACCCTTGTTCTCCCGAGTACTCAAGCTTTTTTGGTGTCAATATACAAAATTACTCAAAAGTAAGCTGCTTTATTCTTGGGTGGGGCTACAGAAACCTTGGAAAAACTTAAATATGGGTTTTCAAAGGAAGAGGTTGAGAAACAATGTCACAGGACTAACACACATGTTTCCGCAAATTTTTCGGGAGAATTCATTAACTAAAGCACAACGTATCATAAACAATTATTCAAGTACACTCATATTATCTACCAGAGTAGCCAGCAACAGATGTCTGATCATCGAAACCAACTGACGCGCATCTTTCCGAAACGTTCGAAACCTCAATGTAGTTAGAAACCAACTGACTCGCATGTCTCCAAGACGTTCGAAGCATTTAGTAAACCTGGCGTGCAAGACATGGTTCGACTAAACTATTTGCAGTGGAAGATATGTACCTATTATTTGCTTCAGGGGAGAATTAAGATGTTTCGAACGATGGCTCAATGCATGCTTCAGAAGATTGAACTTGGTCTTGAAGTTTACGAACAACTTTAAGAAACTTACTTTTCAATTATAGTAAACAACCTAAGTGTTGCTCACAATGACTACCGTAGCCATCAATTGCCAGATATTGACACGAGGGCAGGGTTAAAGAATTTTGTTCGTGACTGCATTAATAGATAATGTTGCTGTATTAAGCTTCTACAGATTATAGCTGAAGATGTACTTGCAAACGAAGTTTCCATGTATAGTCTGAGCGCTGAAAATGATACACTGGTTGTCATGATCCACCATGTCTCCTGTTATCTGTCCATCTTATGTACAATGAGTGTTCTAGTGGTCTAACATGCTAAGATTACAAAACCATACAATAACAATAAATTTTCGCAATAAAGGTTATTTCATATCTGAAATATACCACATACATGTACTGCTCAGACAACGCTGCCTGTATAGCACTGTAAAGGTTTTCTTCATGTTGAAATGTCGAACAAGTGCTGTAATTCACAATGTACATCAATTCTAAGAATAAGATCTTTTAATTTCCTGTTTTACGTTAAAAGTAAGTAGTCTTCAATTCTTCTTATCGAATTTCATTTAGATTTTTTCACTTAATGATTTTGGGATTACCTGATCTGGTCATTCTATTTTTTCATCATGTAGTTATATCCCTGGGGATAGGGAGAAAGAATACTTCCCACGTATTCCCTGCGTGTCGTAGAAGGCGACTAAAAGGGAAGGGAGCGGGGGGCTGGAAATCCTCCCCTCTCGTCTTTTTTTTTAATTTTCCAAAAGAGGGAACAGAGAAGGGGGCCAGGTGAGGATTTCCCTCAAAGGCCCAGTCCTCTGTTCTTAACGCTACCTCGCCATCGCGGGAAATGGCGAATAGTATGAAAAAAAAGTTATATGACTATTTGTTCTGAATTTCGTACCAGTAATTTCTAAACATTAGTTGTATGAAGACTGCAAATTTACTAGCCAAGGTAACATACCTAATTGCTATCATCATGTGAGGACTGAGAGAGAAATTCAGAAACATGGGCAACAGAACAAAGTAGGGACATCAAGAGCTAGTATAGACCCCTGTGTAAACAAACCAGCTAACGGTGGTACAGAAAAAGAGGTGAAACGAATTCCATAGTTGCAGGAAAGTTGAATCATTACTTGGTCTCATGGTGCTGCAAAGTCAAGTCTCTGCCTGGAGTAGTGGTGCTGCTACAAGAGGAAGAAGGGGTTGTCAAAGTCCCAAAGTTGTGCTGCAAGGTGTTGCTATGGTCCCGTGGCTGTGCTGCAGGAAAGAGGAGGCGTCGAGACAAAGTCCTTTCATTGTGTCACAATGTCACAAAGTCACAAAGTCGCTGGGATACCGGTGCTCCTGAAGGAGACCCTATCGAGTTCCCCGTGATTGTATTGCATGAGGAAGGAGGCGTTGCCAGAGTTCAGAGGCTGAGCTACATGGAGGAGGCGGTGTTAAGGTCCCACGGCTGAACTGCAGGAGGAAGGAGGCCCTCTGATGTCCGATTTTGTGCTGCAAGAGGAGGGAAGCGTTTCCAAGGCCCCGTGGGTCTATTGTTAAAGGGAAGAGGCATTTTGTTAGTCATGTGGTTGTGTTGCAAGAAGGGGGAGGCGTCGCCAAGGCCCCGCTACTGTGTAGTGGGATGGAGGAAGCAGTACGGAGATCCTTTGGCTGAAATGTTGGTATTATAGGAGGGAAAAGGGTAGACAAGATCTTTCGGCCGTGCAGCAGGTTAGAGCAAGTGTTGCCTAGGTCCCGTGGTTGTGCTACAAGATGTGCCATTGTGGCTCTGTTGCACATGGGAGGGACGTTGCCGAGATCCAGTGGTGCTATAGCTACAAGAAGTACGAGGTTTGGTCGTCACACACCTTACCTTACCCTTGACAAGCCTTTCCCTCCTTCGCTCTGACCACCCAATGTAGAGGGAGGAAGAATAGTCACAACGTCAAGGTGTTTACCTCAAGCAGTGTTCGTTCTCGACGTCAGTAACCAATTGAATGACTAAATTTTCAGGGGCGGGAGGTATTTTCAAATTCCCATTTCATCTAATACTTATAAGGTGTTAACTATGAATGGAAGCAAGAGAATACTACGTGTCAGACACACCATCTGGGGTGTATATATTGACATCCGCACAGCCAGCAGCGCTTTGTTGCAAGGGCTTTTTTTCAGGTTGAAGGCTCCAGATACGGACAAAAATCCACTTCAAGGCCAGGTCTTAAATGCAATATAGAGAGGATTATGAAACGAATAAAGAATAGACATGGGAAAGTATTTACGAATTGTTGAGAAAGTAAAAAAAAAAAAGTCTGGTTTTGCAAGGCGTGGAAGTTTAACGCTATTTAAGGCGTGAAATATGATAGCAGGCCGGATAATCTGAGGAACCACATGGGGAAGTAGTCTGCACAGGGAAACAGTTACGTGGATTGTGGCTGGGGGCAAGAAAGACTGGAACGACCTTGGGTGAGCTGTGTTACATAACCCCAGGTTCAACGAGAGAGTGGAGATACTGGGAGGAAATTCCTGAGGCCCAGACCGCTGAGATGCCTATAAGCAGGGAATGTTGCTCAATGATGTTATGGTAATCCATCAAATGATAGAAATCATGAATAACAGAAATTGATTCCAACTGTTACTTGTTGCCATCTAGTCAGCACCCACTATATCTAAATGCAAAATTATAGTGTAAATGTAATGGCACGTTGATATATCAATCATTACAATGACGCATCATGTATTTTAATTTCAGGAACATAATAGCACATTTCTTATTCTCCCTCAGTTCCTGGCACCTCACTCGTCGGCTGTTGTTGAGTGTTCAATTTAAAAAAAAAATCTTTTCATTCGTAAATATAAAAATTGATGGTTGTCTGAAATTTGTTCGGGTACAGTGATTTGGTCAACATTAAAACTACCACAAAAATAAACTCCACAATTGGCTAAATCCTTTACAGTGTAAAACAATTACCTTTACGCAATGTTGCGCCGTGACATTTTATATTATCGACGCCAGGCACAGCAGGTTGCCTCGCGACCTTCCATCCTCAACTGTTCTCTCTCTTGTAAACGGATGGAGCTCATATGTGCGTATTCATAATCTGTGAGCCATTGTAATGTATGTCATTGACTTATAGTCTATAGATCTTTGACGTTGGTTTTAACCTTATGTTTATAACAATATTTTATACATGCTTACCTAAAATTGTTTTTGAATATGTATGTTAAGCTTGAATATATCAAAGATTCTATCTTTTCAATTGAATACCTTTCAGACTAGAAAAGTCTCAAAACTGTAAGTCTAGGACACAAAAGAACATTTAATTAGCAGCAGAAAGATATTGGAAGTTATGGAGGGCAAAGTGAAGATCAGTCCGAAGCCTCCAAACAGTTTCATATCAAAAATGTACATGAAGTACTTGCTTTTCAGGAGAAAACTGTGACAAAATCACAGAGCACGAGACGTTTTGGAACAAACTCGTTACTCATACGATGATTTGTAGATTTGATGACTTCGATTACCTAGGGTTATGTTTCTTCTGAATCCCCTCCACTAAAAGGAATTTTTGCTCATAGACTATTACTCTGATTATCTTTGAAATAAATCCTCTGCTTCTTTAACTCCTACTCTAGTTGTGTTACCCTCTGGTCTTGTTACTTATCAATTTCTCGTAACATACCCAAATACTTGTTACCTGGTGTATTAATCTCCTCTCAGTCTTTCCTTTGCAGATCTGGTTTTCACTGACTGGTCTTAGTACAGTCCTGTAATTGTGTCCACACCAGAATTCCATGGCTCAGGCAGTGCTAGAGGTCTCAAACTGACCCTCAAAGTAATAGGAGCAACAGTAATGAAGCTTACTAGTACAAAATAGTCTCAAATCATGAGGAGACTTTGCATCTTTAACTGACACTAAGTGTTGCCATTCTGGTTAAAGTAAAACTTTACTCCCTTCTGTCAAGTCAGAGCCGGAATTATACAGCAACTTAGCTGCACTTGTTCACTTCTCCAAAGGTATCCACTCACTCTTACATATAGGGTAAAAAAAAAAAAAATATCAAGTTAGCAAAACTCCTGCATTCAGTTTGAACTTGCGAAGCTTCCATTCCCAAAGCCTATTGAACAAATAAAATTTGGCACTTTCAGACTAAAGAATATAACACTTGGGGACCCCTGCACATTCTACTGCACTCCTTACTTGTACATAATAGGATTCATGAGCTGGAGACCCTCCAAAATTTTGTGAGAAACAAGGATCACTACCTGGAGCTCTTCTTTCATGTGTGTGTGAGCAATTAACCACTTGTAATAAACAGGGAGGGTTTTACACTCATGGTCCCCATCTCTTGAACATTCTCTTCTAAAATACAACTTCATAAATTTACATAAGCTGTCTGCATTAACCATGTCCTCAGTCACTTTATTCCATTCATCATGAGGTCAACCCTCGCTCTTCTCCATCCTGAGGTGGGCAAATTAAATGTTTTTAACCTTTCCCTGTAACTCACTCATTCACTTCCTCACATAGTATTACATCATCCTCTACAGTTCTTCCCTCTGAATCCCTTAGACTCATAAGCTGCTCTTTGACAGTTGACTCTTGATGAATGTATGGAAAAGCTTTGAATTTTCTCCTGCCATGTCCACATTCTTTTCAGTTTCTTTGTTCCACCTTCCATATCCTGATAAACTAATTCTTTGTATTTCTATATCTTGCAAAAACTGGCTGGCTGGATTGCTGCCTATTTCTTCCACCATTGCACACCTCAGAATTTCTTTGCTTTATGTTTTCTTTAAATAATTCTTACCTTTTTCCTCTTTTCCTTTATATTCAAGGCGAGAGATACCTAAGTTCCTGCTCCTTCACCATAAATATCACAGAACCTTTCACCACAAAGCCCTGATTCCTGGTTAATGAACTCCATTTCCCATGGTTACCATAGAAATTTTTGAGGCTTATGTAGTTCCTACGATTAAATCTCTTTTGGTCATATCTTCCCTCAGCTCCTTTAACATCTCATTTACCACAGAGTTATGTTTGAACATTACATGGCTGCATTTTCTAACTAGCATATTACAAAAAATATTTTCAGAGTCCATGCTAATATGTGTGAAGACAAGATCTAGCAGTGGTATATCAGTCCTTCTCATCCTTATATGTTCACTATCATTGTGATATAAGAAATTTTCCTGTTTACAGTCTAAAAGCTTGTCCACTCATCTCTCTATGGTGGGAATTGAAATTCCTCATTATTAGTACTTTACTATCTCTGCTTCATGTACCATTCTATTGTTCCTTCAATGTCATTGTTTATTTGTTCTGGATTATTAATATTCTCAGGAAGATTTATATCAATGACATTATGAAATTCTTCCCAACAGTAACTCTTCCCTTTATGTGTTGCCTGAACAGGCCATCCTTTACTATTTCTTGAAACTTGATGCTGTCTCTTATTAGGTATGTCAATCTTACCCCTCCTTTGCCTTCTATTTACTTCCTTACTAAAATGCATCCCACAGGGAAAAACAAGTGAAATCTTTATCTCTTTAGTAAACTTTGTTTTTATGGTTCCAACAACATTAGGTACCTTTTTTCTTATTGTCCTTAAATTTCAGCTTTTTCCTATTGACTACTACTCATCAACATTTGTATACATTTCAATCTGGCATTGCCATGTAGCTCTCCTGCCCTCTCTGCGATGCTGGCAGGGCTGCTCTGTACTCTTGCTTCTCACCATTACGAGATTATTGTTTTATGGCTGTATTCTTTGCTTTTCTCCTTCTTTTTCTTTGATCTCTCGCATTTGCCGAGTACCACGCCACGTTCAAGTTTCTTTGCCTGCCCAAGTACCTCCTGGCTAGATGACTTCAAGTTAAACAACCAAAACTGGTCATCCCTTTACATCTCGAGTATTGCCACAAATTCTTTTCTGTATCACTAAAAATGTCTCGCAATTATACAGCTTCCAGTATTCTTTAAATAAGTGTTTCTTCTTTCTTTTTCTTTTCTTCCAAACCAAAAACAATCAGTGACTTGTGTCTTTCAACCTCCTGATTTTGTAACTTTATAATCTTGTTGCCACCCACTTTTTGGCTAGAATCTTCAGTGGTGAATTGTCAAACTCTTCATCCCTGAATTGCTTTAAAATCTCCCTTCTAGCTAAAAAGCACTGGTCCTGTATGCTCTACACTTCGTTGATTACTATAACAATGCATATTACTCCTTCTACAGCTTCAACTTATTTCCTGTCTACCTTTGTTAGAATTACCACAGGTCTATGTTCCTCTACATCAGTCTTCATGCTCAGTGTCTGGTGATATTTTTGGTGAAATTACACCTACTGCTCACTGTTGCCAACAGATTCTGGATGTTTTAGTCCTTTCCTTTAGCTGGACAGTCTTAAGGTCATTATGAAAAGATCCATCATATCTTATTTACTATTCTATGAATTCCACTTATACTTAAATCATTTAACTCTTGAATCACCTCCACTAGATGGAACATATGTTGCACCCAATGACTGTATTTCTCAGATCCCTAAGTTCCTCTTACCTCATGACAACTTTCTAACCTGTGTTATTACCTAAGTGGCAGAATTGTCTTTTCCCTCATGACATCTTTCTAACATGTGTAATTACCTAAGCAGCAGTTCTAAGTTATTGTGATTACTCCTCTCTCCTATAACTACTAAATGGTTGGGGTAGCTTACATATTTTGTGGTAGAAAGTTGTAAGATAGAGCTCCTGAACTTTCAGACTTATAGGTACCCTTCATATGTAGTAATTCTTTTCTCAAAAGGTTTGTAATTTCATGTTAAAAAGGTAGTGACATCAAGACAAACCTTCCCATGGTTTGCTTGTTCATCTCTGGACCATTTCCTGTGTAATAATCTAGTCTATGGTTTATTAAACTTGACAAATAACCTGACAGTAATAAATCAAAATACTAATCATAAACCATATAGAAAATGTATATCTATAGAAGAATAAAACTTTTTCTGATACCTAAATTACGATCGAGTTAAATCATGTAAAACTATTTGTCGACAACTACGCTACTATCACAATATTATCTTAAAAAAATGGTACTGCAGTTCAAGTTCCCATAACTGGGCAAGGCATAATGAAAGAGAATCATATATAGTTACAACTCCTTTTAATGACACAACTTTCTGTATAAAAATGTATAAAACATATTTCCACATATGAATGATTATTCACTCACATGGTTACAAACTGTATTTCAGCACTCTGCTTGTAAGGAGTAGCACTGTGAGTGAGAAGTCATCTTTGACAAGGCTGTATCATTATCAGCAGACAGCATGGAATACAACATCGTCAAAGACTTCTGCCTAGAGGGAGTTTACTTTATCCTGCTCCCATCTGCAGTACGTCTTGATGATGCAGGATCCCCATAAAAGGGGTCCTGAGGTTGCGTAATTAACTATGGTTATAACTTAAATACCAAGAAACTCCTAATAAAACATATGATGAAACATTACTTGGAAAGGAATCTTTAAAATTTTAATTTATAAGTGTTGACATCTAAATACTGGAACATAATTACAATCCATGTGATGAGACATTAAAGATTACAAGGGTATAAATTACTTAAAATATCTATAACACAAATAAGAATTTTCCATCATAATCATATGGGCTGCTACAAGAAATCTAAGAATGAGATTAATTATATATATAGAACAAATAAAAAAATTTCTTTGCTTATGAAGCAAAGCTCTCAGCAAAAGAGACTGTGAGGGCATTTACTAGATTGCAAACTAATTGATATGGTACAATACATAAAGAATAACTGTGATTTTTACTTGGTATACATTTCATTGAAAGCATGTTACTTTTGAAAAACTATTTCCTTTGTGTTTGGAACACAACTTTGGGGAATTTCTGGGAAAAATAAAAATCAATAAAACACAGGATTTTGAATTTAAAGAAATTAAAATACACTGATATGCACACGATGCTCAGTCCCTTGCCAACACTGGGTTTTGTATGTGCTACTGGAAAAAGCATGAGACAAAATTATAATTTCTTTCCATAAATATATTTTACAATTCTCTACCCTCCACTCATAAAGCAAAATACTTAAAAAATAAGACTTTTTAAAATATATATCTTTCAACTAAGGTATACTACTTACATATTTGTACTAAGCTCTACTTTCGGCTAAGGCTGTAGTGCCATGTTTGCTTGGTTCACTGTAGCATTGGCTTTTTCACCTGTATCCCCACCAACATTTCCAATTTCTGATGGGTTGATTGTGACCGACTTTGTGGCATTATATGTCTTGTAAATGCCCACTAGTCTGTCTGCCAACTCAAACATTTGAGACCTCAGTGAAATGATAATGAACTGGGCATTTTTCGTGCGCTCCTGTGTTAAAAGAATTAAATCATATACATCACTAGGAAAAATTGAATAATGGCATATATACCAAAAACACATTTAATGAAATACAGCCAAATGCATAAATAAACAGATGGTCAAACTATATAACATACTAGGTAAATGAATCATTCCTTATCTGTCATCCTTCATCTAATCTCTCTCTCTCTCTCTCTATCATACCAAATTTCAACTTAACTCATTACACACTCCATTTCAACTTTTCTTCCATTTACATCTGATACATTTTTGCCTAATCTTGACATTAGCATAATCCGCCTGCTGTGGTTAAACCAATAGAGAAATTATCTTTTTGGAGATAAACACAAGTAATACAGTCTTGTGAAGCACTTTCTTCTTGCTCTATATGAGTCCATTCTTCCCTTGTTTCTGCATGAAGTGTAGCCTCAAAGCAGCAGGAGCCCCTTTTGTTATAATGATAATAATTATTATTATTATTATTATTACTTTGCTTTGTCGCTGTCTCCTGCGTTAGCGAGGTAGCGCAAGGAAACAGACGAAAGAATGGCCCAACCCACCCACATA
>JAUTXX010513623.1:0-11794 GCA_032273605.1 Panulirus laevicauda | reverse complement strand
ATACAATGAATTGGAACAGTGTGATTTACAGGGGGTCAACATTCTGTGTATGGACTGAACTAGGGCATGTGAAGAAGCAGGTGAAAACCATGGAAAGGTCTGCAGTGCATGGTAGTAGATAGGGGCCCTGTGGTTTTGATGCATTCCACATGATAGCTGCAGAATGTATATGAGTGAATGAAGCCTTTCTTTGCCTGTTCCTGGCACTGCCTCATTAATGTGGGAAAAAACAAAAAGTTAGAAAAAAGTTTAGGACCCATCGGAATGAGTTGGGGATGTAAAGGAATATTACATTAGTTCCTGATCTCAGTCCAGGGCGGTGGATGTCAGAACATGTGACAGCCTGTTGTGCATCATCTCAGTGCATTTTTGCTTAATTTATTAACACACAATGTTTGCTCTATATGCACACACATAGTTTTATACAGAATTACTATAATTCAATGGTGCAATATCATCTAGAAATTTCAAGATCGAACAAGACATAGCTTGGTTAGTGCTCATCTGTCTGCAATAAATGCCACTTGGCTTGGTCAACATATACACAAACTGTGTATGCGTTCTCACACAATTGTAGTGTTTTTAAGGAATAAAAGCCTGTCTTTGTATCAAATCATAGGAATACCACCACTTGTATGAGGTAAGAGATCCAGGAAACACCTCAGCTTACAGAAAAGCTGAATATGATTCAGCAATATGAGCAAGGAAGTACTTTTATAGTATTAGAGTGATGGATGAATAAGTGTAAAATGACTGAAGATAAGGTTGAAATAGACAGCATACAGAAATCAATCTCTGCATGACAGAGAATGTTCAAGAAATGGGGCTCCCTTGAGTGTAAAGCCCCCTTCCAACACAGTGTAAGTACATCTACCTTCCTTCATTGTTCTCTCTTGAGAGCCTTGACTAACCCCTATACAGAACCACTGGGACTACTGTACCATTTAATCATACCCATCTTTGCCCTTACAGACACTGACATCTCTCTCCACACACTTCTAAATACACCCAGGACCTTGAACTCCTCAATCACCCTATGATTCACTTCAGCCCCCAAAGTTACATCCACTCCTAAATCAACCAGTTGACAAACTCAGACTCAAACCGACAAGTGATTTAAAAAACTGCCATGTAGATGAAACATCTACATGACAAGAACATTTTGCCAATGTTGTACCAGTTTCACACAAAATGATAATAAAGGTTTAGCACAATCCAACAACTGAATATGCTCTTTCATCAACAACAGAAATCAACAACAGAAAACTATCAAAATTAACAAATTCATGTAATGAAGCAAATAATCTCATAGCAATAATATAAACCCTCTAGGCCTAAAGCAAACTATCAAGCCATTTATCTATATCTCTAATGCCCATTCCCTTCAGGAACTCCCTCAAGAGGGTGGAGGGGAAAAAAAAAGAAGTCATAATTGTTGAACTCCAGTGCAAGACTTTTAGTGACTCACCCTTAACAGGCTACCGATAAGGGTAACTCGTACGCAGTGTTTCCTGAGGCTCCTACCAAATGTTCCACCCTACTACTTCTGCCTAATGTTCCAACCTACTACTTCTATATATTGCTCCTACCATTTTGCCAGAAAGCAAAGCTAGCACACAGTGCTCATCGCAAGAAAATCTAGTGTTATGAAGAATGAGTTGGTGAGTTAAGTGCAGTCAAGTGTTTTGTGAGATGAGGAGAGATTGTATGTTTGTCGACGGAAAGGTAGCATACCCAATGTGGGTGAGGCAGTAAGAAAAGACAGCTAACTGGGTCAGAGGAGTGTAATTTGACAACCAATGAAGTGCTGGCTCACCATGCAGCCATTACTAACCCTCCTGATACGTATGCGGGAAGTAAAGGTAAAATTCCTCCCTAGTCAGTGGCTGTCTACCAATTCAAAGAAAAATAATTTTTTCTACAAGAAAACCAACCTGAAAACAAAGTACCTCACACTGAAAAATATGATAAGCTGTATGCAATAATTCAAAAATTAAGAATACACACATTCTATTTAAGCTACAGGATGTATGAAACTCGATGCTACCAAAAGCGAAATGCTCCATTACCTGGTCCGTCATCTGTCCTCATTCTCTTCATTGCCGGTCCACCAAACTGTCTTGGAGGTCTGGGAGTGTTATACCCTCCCATACCAATCTGCTCCATGTTGTGGCGACCTGCATTCATACGGCATAACTGACGAGTGCAGTTCATGACCTGCAGAGAAATCAATATTAAAAATTGAAGAAGTTCTAAAAACACTTGAAAACGAATTTCATTTCATCAAAATATATGATATATCTGTTTCAGTGATAATTTCAGCAAAAAGAGCTCACAGAAAAGGTTCCGAAGTCAAAGATGGTTCTAGAATTGCGAGAAATAAGTTACAGAAAAATGCTAAAAGCCTTAAATTTGCTGACTAAGGAGGAGAGAAGAGTGAGGGGTGATCTGATTATAAGAGAAACATCAGGAACAAGAAAAAAAGGAGTAAGATTATATTACAAAGAATTACTGACCTGTTCATCTTGATGTGAGGGTTCAGCAAGAGTCTCTGGTTGGCTTGTTCCCCTCACTATGAGAGCGTCTAAACATGGCCTCAGAGTTAAAATTTTAGCTGCAAGATCAGGAGCCATGTCCAGATTAATCCATCCATCTAAACGCACCTAGATTAAAAGTCATTGTTAAATCAAAGTAAGAGTACCTCCTAATCAAGATTTTTGCCACCTACTCTATCACAATTTCTCATTTAATATGAAAAATATACAGTAAAACCCCATTCTACTGGAATTTTCCTTTCAACAAACCCTGAAAACCCCATCACACTAGGTTTGTGATCTAACAGAAAATTCTGTGGCATTCGTCACAATGCAAATCTGGTCTAGTACAGTTAAGACCCATTAGACTGAGCATGGAGTGTAACTGAAAATTCCATGAACTCCTGACCTCAGTCCCAGGTACTCACCCTCAAGCAGGGACTCTGGACATCATAAGAATATCTGACAGACTGTCATCACCTTGGTGTACATTTTTCTTTATTTTCTTTTGTGTATCACATTGGTGCATACTCTTTTTATTTCCTTTCGTGCATCACCTTGGTGAATATATTTCTTAATCTCTTTCACAAACAGTGTTCTTCCTACATACATGCATATAATCTTACTCAAATTTACACTAATTTAACGGTGTAATACTATCTTCATAATCTTACACATAAAGACAATCTGGGTAAAAATTTCAAGACAAAATATGACCCAGCTTGGTCACTGCCCAGTAGTCTGAGATAAAGGCTAAGTGATGAATCTTTGAACTTTCTTTTCTTTCAATCTATTTGCTGTGCCTTACCTTAGTTGAGGCAGCATTTTCTAAACTAACAAATATTTTACAGGAAACTCGATGTATCAAAATGCCCAAAGGTGGGATGAGAGCATGAATTAGTACATATGGGAAGTTTCTTTTTATTTACCATCATAAAATGAGCATAAACAATAAAAAAATAAATGTGTTTCACTGGATGCTTCATACATGAAAAATGTGAAAACATGGAAAATTATTCCAATCGGGTTCACATCATTATGGTACCAAAAAACATATATGAAACATAGTTGTAATTAATGGTGCAGCACAAATCATATACTTACAACACCCTCAACAGCTTCTACACTTCTACTGCCAAAGAGCATCAAGTGGACTGGAGTTACCATTGTCATTTGCTTGCAGGATACTGCCCGAGTTCGGATCTATATAGATAATAAGTAATAAACTTTAATCTGGTGCTAAAATGACATGAATGAATGGAAAATACAATAACATTCAACATTACAACTATTACTGCTGCCACCATTCCTATCTTTTTTCTAAACTTAACTACAGTTCACTGCATAGCTAGAGAGCCAGGAACAGATAAAGAATAGCTACATAGGCTATAGATAAAGTTGTACAGAGGAGGGGAGTTTGATCGAATAAGTACTGAAAGGGCAAGAAAGATATGTGGTAACAAAAAGCATTGTTGAGAGAACAGAAGAATAAGTGTTGACATGGTACAGACAAATGTAGAGAATGAGTAGGGAAAGGCTGACAAAGAGGATCTGTGTGTCAGAAGTGGAGGAAACAAGGAAAATGGGTGGACAAAACTGGAGATGGAAGGATGGAATGAAAAAGAATTTGAGCAATTGTGGCCTGAACGTACAGGAGGGTGAGATGCAGGCACGGCAAAGAGTAAGCTGGAACGATGTGGTGCATTGGATCAAATGGTTGTCAATGCCCTGAACCAGGGTATGAGAGACATTTGTGGTAAACCATGGAAAGGTTTATATATGTATATTATTCATTGATTATTATACTTGAACACCATTTCCCACATCAGTGAGGTAGCACCGGGAAACAAACGATGAACAGCCAACATGCACGTACAGTGAATATCCTTACCAACCAATCTACAAAACAGTCACCACCTTTTTTAATAAATTCCACTGCAATACCATCCAAACCCGCCACCTTGCTAGATTACATCTTCCGCAAAGATCACAGCCTCTTATCTCTTTACCAAACCAAACTTCCTAACCCTCTCACTTTGCACACCACTCCGACCAAAGCACTCTATATCTGCCACTCTATCATCAAACACAATCGACAAACCTTAAAATTACTCACTCCATCTCCTTCTCAATACCAGTTATCACCTCCCTACTTGCCCCCTTGTTTTCCTCTTTAGAAATTGAAATACAAGGAGGGAAGGGTTTCCAGTCCCCTGCTCCTGCCCCCTTTAGATGCCTTCTATGACATGTAGGGAATAGGTGGGAAGTATTCTTTCTTCCCTATCCCAGGAAAAGCGGGAGACCAAACTGGAAGTGGTAGGATGGTGTAAAAAAAAGATTTTGAGCGATTGGGGCCTGAACATACAGGGGGGTGAGAGGCGCGCAAGGATGAGAGTGAATTGGAACGATGTGGTATACCGGGGTTGACGTGCTGTCAATGAACTGAACCAGGGAATGTGAAGCATCTGGGGTAAACCATGGAAAGGTCTATGGGGCCTGGATGTGCATAGGGAGCTGTGGTTTCGGTGCATTACACATGACAACTAGAGACTGAGTGTGAACAAATGTGGCCTTTTTGTCTGTTTTCCTGGTGTTACCTCTCTGAAGTGGAGGGTAGCAATTCTGTTTCCTGTGGGACGTGGTAGCGCAAGAAATGGATGAAGGCAAACAAGCATAAATATGTACATGTGTATATATGTATATGTCTATGTATGTGTATTTATATGTATGTATATGTGCATGAATGGGCATTTATGTGTGTGTACATGAGTGGATGGGCCATTCTTTGTCTGTTTCCTGGAGCTACCTCACTGATGCGGGAAACAGCAATTAAGTATAAATATGTATATATAAACACACACATACATAAGCATGGGATATAGTGAATTGGAGTGATATAGTATATCGAGGCAATGTGCTGTCAATACACTGAACCAAGGTATATACGTACAGCGACCGGAAGAAACCATGGAAAAGGTCTATGGTTCATGATTGTGAACAAGGGGCAAAAGCTAATACTAGGAACAGATGATGAAAGGCCTTCTTTGCACACATCCAGCTCTCAAGTATAATGCAATGGAATTAGAGGCAGCTATCCACAGCCACGCCCCATAAAACTTTCTATGCCTCAACCATTAATATGTTGTTACCTATTTGTACAGTATGGGAAAAGAGTTCTATATTCACTGGGCCACATCTTTTATGCTTTCTCTAATTATAACATTATTTGCCATTAATCTGGGGAAGCCTGTATCACTCAACACTGTAAAACCTAAAATCAACAATAACTTTATGTGAGACTGATGTTGCTGAAATGTTATGTGCACGCGAAAGCATGTATTCATGGAATGAATACCTGCAACCTTTGTATACATGAGGCAGAGGGAAAAGTCAGCAACCTCTGGCAAGGAGAACAACTTTTCCACTACTGCACAGCTAACTCAATATGTCACCATCAATAACCATCCCATATACCATGCCACCTACTAACTGTGATGATGAGCCTTTATGCAGCCCTTACTTACATGTTACAGACCTATTGCAAGCCATGATAGCAAAAACTCTTCAAGGTAGTATACATGTGTTCACTGGATCATGTTATCCTTATGAATAGCTTCAAGAACTGACAGAACTCATTTTTCTACACTACTACTACTACTAATAATAAAAAGCCGGTCACCTGCAAAATTCATATAAATTCAGAACAATAATTCAAGCAAAGTACAACAATTATTTTCTTTAGCTAATACTGTTGAGTATACTTACCTTTTCACCAAATACAAATAATGGAGAGGGAAAGTTCAATTCCTGGTTACTACAGTTAACAGATGACTTATGGATTAGGGCAGACTTAGATTCCGTTGTTAATACCTGAAAAAGAAGAGTATTAAAAATAAATTATATTTTTCATATACAAAGATAACACAAACCAAGGACAACCATATACAATTCATCAATCACAGGTTACTTAAAAAAATGTCATTTACAAAAATTCTTGAGATTTAAGAAAATACGTTATGAAGGATGAACAACCACTTCATCACAGATGGAGGCCCTATGAGCATTTGAGAGAGCAACTGCTCAATGGGGGCTTAAATAATGTTATATTCCAAAAAAATAAAGTGTATACATGATTCAACCCATTTGTTCATCATAAAATACAAGGTTACCACATTTTCATTTACAAAGACTTAAACCTTATAACTCACCTTAGTGTATGATGTTACTGTGCAGTGGTGAGGGACTGCCACATAATCGGTAAAGCTCACTCATTCACTGAAAACTGCCTCATGGCTATTACCAGAGAAAGTACCTACTACCTACCTATGAGTACCTATGATGAGATTAAAGTGCATATCTTGCTTTTACAATATTTTCGAATGCCACCTCTATTACATAATTACTAATTCTTGGTTCATCAGAGACTGATTTCAAATATGTCAAGCGTTCTTTTAAATGTAACTGCTGTTTCATGAGTTTTTTCTATTTCTCCAGGTCGTATATTGAACAATCATTCAAGCTTCCTGGCTGGGCTTTCATATATTTTTGTCTGCTTTCTTTTCTGTACATTTCATGTTATTGTTAAAGACTCAATAACTCTGTAACTTCTTCGTTGAAAGGCTTTCAGCTTAAAACATTTTCTTTTACATCTTCAATTTTTTGCCATGCACAGATTATCATACAGCTTTATCTTCTTTATAGGATATACAGTTGCAGCTCTTTCAGTCTTTTGTGGTCATATGTCCCATCTCCTTGCTTTTGCTTGTGAGTTTTTAAGTCTCTATTTATTTCACTGGTGACCACATAACACAGCAGTATTTAATTTAGCTTCCTGAATATAAGTCAAACATTCTCATCAATAGGTTTCTACCCATTGTTTCTAGTGCAAGTTCTCAGAATCATAGCACTCACCAACTGAGAGCATTATCTTCTCAAAAGGTTCACTGCAACATAGTTTTGCATTTATGATGAAACCTAAATAATTTACACTTATGCCACTTTTCTGTTCTGACCTCATTTCTTCCACTAAAGCATTCTTCCTTGTCATAAAAATTAATTGCTAAAAACAAACCTCATTAAATTCCATTAGGCTCCCTTCTGACCACTTGTAAATTGTTTAAGTCTCTTTAATCTCACTGTCTTAATCAAAGCTTCTTAAGATGCTTTCCTCTACTTTTGTGGTAATGTTTGATATCACCATCATAAAGAGCACTGAAGCTCATACCATTCCCTGTGGTATCCTAGATAGGATGTCTTACTTTTCAAACATGGTTCCATTTGCAGCCACAGTGAACTTTCTCTCAGTCAGAAATTCTTTAATCCATCTTCATATCTTACCCTTAATGCTGTAATTAGCTACCTTCTCAAAATATAGATACCTACAATGAGATTTAATCAAAATGGCAGGGCTAGTGAAAAATGCTCACTGCATGTCTTCCTTGATGTATAAGACTATTCTTCTAAGCTGCCGCCTACATTACATAATTATCAATTCTCAGATCATCTGCGTCTGATTGCAATCATAATGAGTTTTCTTTTAAAAGTTTCTGTAGTTGTTCCATGCATATTTCTCATTTCTCTGAGCATTACATTGACTATTCTAGCTTCCTTGCTGGGATATTTCATACTTTTCTGTGTTATATTTTTAGGATGTTCCATGGTACTCTTGAAGACTCAACCCTTATCTTCCCTACTGAAAAGCTTTCAGATTTAACATTTTCTTTTATATCTTCAACTTGTTGCCATGAATGGACTATCATACATCTTTCTCGGCTAAATTGTTGCAGTTATTTCAGCCTTTTGTGGTAGTCCATGTATTCCATCTCCTTGATTCTAAATGTGAAATGTTTCTCAATTCTGTTTTTCTATCATTTCTACTGTTTTGTTGGTGACCATACAACAGAACGGTATTCAATTTCGCTTCTTATATATACACTAAATAACTTTAACCATTAGGTCTCTATCTCTTGTAGAGAAAGTTCTCTGAATCACATTACTCAAGTGGTTTCACATGAAGGTAGGTCTGCATCAAGGGTGTGTGGTATCACCATTTGTTTATGG
Organism: Panulirus laevicauda; assembly: GCA_032273605.1. NCBI lineage: Eukaryota > Metazoa > Arthropoda > Malacostraca > Decapoda > Palinuridae > Panulirus > Panulirus laevicauda. Next base: position 3,200 of record JAUTXX010513623.1, on the reverse strand, counting down.
CTGATGTGGTGAGGAAGGTGAATGCAAAGGTCTTGGAGAGAGGAGCGGGTATACAATCTGCTGGGGTTATGTGAGGAGGCCTGGGAGGCGAGTCATTTGTTGTTTACTCATGAGAAATATGAGTAAGAAACTGAAGAAGCTGGTGTCTGAGTTTAGGAGAGTTTGTTGACAGTAAGTGTGAATAAGGTAGATAATAGGTTTAGCACTGAGTGCGAATGGAGAAAAAATTGGAGAGAGTGAAGTATTTTAGATACCTTGGAGAGGATATGGCAGTGAAAGGAACCATGAAAGCTGAAGTAAGCATATCCACATCACCAGGTGGGTGAAGCAGCAAAGGGCACACTGAGGAGTGTGCAGAAAGGGCAAATGGGCATGTTAAATGGTATAGTAGTCACATTAATGCTGTGTGAATGAAAGGAATGGGTCTTAAACAATATCAGTGAGAAGGGAGTGGATGTGCTGGATATGATATATTTGAGGACAATATTGTGGTGTGAAAAGTAATAACTGTATAAGAAATGATAATGTGAGAAAGAGTTGTGGCAGAAAGCATATACATATGGGAGATGAAGATGGAGTGCTAAACTGGTCCGGACATATGGAGAGGACAACTATGAGGGTACATAAGCTTGAAGAGGAGGAAACAAGGCAAAGGAGGAAGCAAAGGGGATGAAGGATGGGAGTAAAAGATTACTCTGAGTGTTCAAGCCTGAACATGCTAGGTGTGCTGAGTATAAGGACAGAGTATATTTCAGCAATGTACCATCAAAGACCAGGGTATATGCAGTTGTCTGGGAAAACCACAGAAAGGTCTGTGGGGCCTGGCTGTGGATGGCAGCTCTAGTTTGGGTGCATCAAACCTAACAGCTAGAGAGTGGAAGTGAGTGAATGAGGTTATTTCTTTGTCTGTTCCTAGTGCTACCAAGCAAATGCAAGAAATGGCAAACATGCTTAGAGAAAAAATATGATGGGTAAATTTCCCAAGTTTCTATAATGCAGGGGATCACTGTACAACAAAACTGCACAACACACAACACCCAAAACAAATCATACAAAACTGCACAACACACAACACCCAAAACAATCATCTGTTGGCTATAAAAAAAAGAAAAAAGTAACCACTACACCACTCCATCCAAACCATTCCATAATCAATCATCAACCCCTAAGGAGATATAAAAAGCTTAACCTTACTTCAAGCTTCCACAATCAATACCTACAGATCCCCTTCTATTTATCTATCTGTTTCTCTGATGCCTGTTCCCTCCAGAAACTGCCATCAAAGTGGTGGCCATGGCAAAAGTCTATACTTATCCCTGTCCCTTGCATGCACCATTCCATGCATTTTCCTCTATTTCTACTCCTCCATTCTATCTCTCCATATCACAGTATTTCCTTTCATGCCAATCTCTTTATTCTTGAATTCTGTGACTTATCCCATGTCCATCTTTCAGCAGCATATGTAAGGGTTGGGAGGACCATGTTGTCCTTTACCACTCTGCACTGCTCTCTCCCTTATCTCTCCTTCCATACCACTAAACTCACCCAAGATAGCTTCCCAATACTTAAATTCTGTCACCTTTTCCAGTCTTTCTTCCCCCATATATTTGTCAATTCCTACAGCTACCACATTCTTGTGGGACATGTCAGTCAAGTATGAAAGAAGATCTGTGTTCTGGACACCACCCAGCACTCTTACATTACAAACACTGATTCAACATATCATATGACCCCTCAAGCCTGAGACGCACTTTTCATACATAGGTCACTGAACGCTTCACCCTAACTGTCCTGCACTCACATAAGACACAGGCCACCATCATACTCCTAGACCTGAGGTCCAGTCCAGTGGATGAGGTTGGTTTCCCAAGTGATGGAGCCCAACATTAGGTAATCCTGGGCAAAAAAGACAAGGAAAAAAGATATATCTACAGCTCTCTGTCACACACTTGGAACAAAGTCCAGTGAATGAGGTTGGTTTCCCAAGTGATGTGGGAGCCTAAAATTAGGTAATCCTGGGCTAAAAAGACAAGGAAAAAAGATATATCTACAGCTCTCTGTCACACACTCGGAACAAAGTTACTCGAGTACCCACCTTTCTCTTTTCCTTGTGAACGCAGACATTGGGGTAATGTCCTAGGGCAAGGAGGCCAACCACTAAATCCAACTTTGGGTCTGGCCCATAAAAGTTATATGTGTGAGGTAAAAGACACTCTTCTGGAAATCCAGCATTCACAAGCAAATCCTTAAGCTGATTCTGAGGAGAAAAATCAAAATTGAACTTTAACATCAACCACAATTCAAAACATCACCTACAACTAATATTTCTTATCTTCCTGAAGTTCAAATGTATTCTACCATGTATAGCACTGACATATCAAGTTGTGGGAATGTTACTATTCAGAGATAATGTTCAGTCAAGGAATCCCACGTTGATGTGGTGCAAGGTGAACAGGAGTAGATGTAGACTAATAAGAAACAAGAGATAGGGCAATAGCATAAATTATTATGAAAAGGATAATATTCACAAATTACAAAAGTAGCAGTAACCATGGCTTCAGACAGACCACCTGATGCCTCTGCCATCCCCCATCACTATTTTTCTTTCTCTCCCCTTTTTAGTGGAAGGAAGGAGTGAATGAGGCTTTTCGGTCTTAGGGTTCTAAACTCTCTGAAGGGTGTGAGGCAAGCACAATGCAGAATGTTGTATCACTGCGGTGGTGCTAGCAGTGGATGGGTGGGTGGCCATGGGTTAGGGGAACAGCGATGTGCTGTCAATAGGCTAAACCAGATCCAATGATGCACTACATGTACACTGTGAAATAGTATGTGGAGCTTTGCTGTAGACAACAGGCTCTTTTAACAGTGCATTATACATTACATGGCAGCTGGACAGTGAATGTGAGCAAAAAGAGGTCCCTGTTTGCAATTCCCAGATGCTACCTCACTAAGATGAGAAGAGCATTTGTGTGTATGTTTGAAGGAATAGTGGTTCCAACAATGTTATATGGTTGCGAGGTGTGGGCTATAGATAGAGTAGTGTGGAGGAGGGTGGATGTACTGGAAATGAGATGTTTGAAGACAATATGTGATGTGAGGTGATTTGATCAAGTAAGTAATAATAGGGTAAGAGAGATGTGTGGTAATAAAAAGAGTGTGGTTGAAAGAGCAGAAGAGGGTGTTTTGAAATGGTTTGGTCA
>JAUTXX010513612.1:350-11797 GCA_032273605.1 Panulirus laevicauda | reverse complement strand
TGGGGGAGTGTCTCAGGTCGTCATACAAACCGCTTAATGTCATAAGCTTCCCCGGGGGTCGTATCATGGCCAGTTCTACAAGATGAGACTTGATCCCCTCCACTTGTGTTTGGAAGTCACTAGACGTAACTCTGCGTTTTAACAGATCATAACCTTCGCTACAATGAAGATGGCACCGTCTCATACCGTCGTCTTGAATCACAGACACGTCTATTGTTTTCTGATTGTCTAATCACTTCACTTTTAATGTCAGTTTACTCGAAATAAGTGTTTTCATCACCTTAAACAGACAGGTCTCCTTTCATAGGTCTGTTGTGATGCTTCCAGTCGTTTAAATGTGACACGTACCTACACCTTATCTCACAACAGGTGGACATTACGTCACCATGTGTGTGTCTGTGTCTGTGTATGTATGTGTGTGTCTGTGGATGTGTGTGTGTGTTTGTGTGTTTCGTAAGTTTTGATACCGAGTTTCGCAAGACACATCATTACACAACCTGGTTTCGACACCATCTTTGGACCAGAACTCGTAAGGAAGGCAGCGTTTGAAAGGCTACATTGAGCACCGACACAGTTTTCATTGATCCCCTAAGCACTACCACAGTTCTCGTTGATCCCCTAAGCACTACCACAGTCCTCGTTGATCCTCTAAGCACTACCACAGTTCTCGTTGATCCCCTAAGCACTACCACAGTTCTCGTTGACCTTCTAAGCACTACCACAGTTCTCGGTTTGAAGTTACGGGTCAAGGTTTGCATTATGGGTCATCTGTGAGAGAGTATAGTCGTCCAAGGTGACCCGGCGTGCCTCAGGGGGAGGACGCTAGATCTGGGGTTCCATCCTGGGCGTCGGCGAAGGTGGTGACGTCCGCGAGGGGCCTCGGGGGCGGCTGGACGATGAAGACCTCCTGAAGCTGGTGGAGGAAGCGTCCACCCGTCTCCGGTAGGAAGAACCACACCACCACCGTCAGGAGGGCGTTGAAGACCGCGAAGACGAGGAGGCTTCCTCCCACACCCGCAACGGACATCAGCTCAGGGAAGATGTACCCGACCACGAACATACTGACGGCGAAGAAGAAGGTGGTGATGGACGCCCCGACCGACCTCACGGGAGTGGGCGGGAGTTCGCCCTGCAAGATCCAGGGGATTGGCCCTACGCCCAGGCCGTAGGACAGGACGAAGACCAAGACGGCAGCGAGTGGCACCCACGACGCCCTTGGGACCTCAGCTAACAAGAAGGCGCCCCCGACGGCCGCGGCGACAGCACACACACCACAGGTACCGGTGAGGAAGGAACGCCTCCCGACTCGATCTAAGAACAACGAAGACGCCAGGGTGGCGATGAGTCTGGCCACACCGACGAGGATGGTGCAGGTGAAGGCATCGAGGTGAAGCCCAGCCTGCTGGAAGAGGTATAAGGTGTAGGTGAAGACAGCGTACTGCCCTCCCAGCTCCCTGAGGACGAAGATCAACACCAGCAGCGCCACGGGCTTCATGTGATGTGGTAGACGCAGTTGCTTGAGCTGTGGCGAAGAAAAAGTACATCAGTTACAAATGCCATCGGTCGTAAGTGAATGGAATAGGTCTTGTCTCCCTCCTCACTATCACTCACCATCCACCTTCACTATAGAAGGTGCGAACACCAACCTCATCTTCACCTCATCCTCGACATTCACATTCTCACTATACCCCCCAGCACCGCTGGTCTTTGACCTGGTCGTTGGAGTACTAAGTGTCAAGTCAAAGGCTAAGGCTATGCTGCAGTCAGATGGAAGGACAATGTGTTGTTCCCACCCCACCTTCAGGAGGGAGAGAGAGAGAGAGAGAGAGAGAGATCATGATGTAACACTGCCTGGGACAGTGTAGCTAAGGCCTCTCAGGTAATGCTTTCATGAATGGAGGACCAAGGAACAGAACGACAAAATCACAAGAGTAACCCCATTTTCTCCCTATGTCAAGAGCATTTTACACCCAAGCAAAAAAGAAAGGAAAAAACTAACGTCCTCTTAGCTCTTGTCCAGTCTGGTACCTTGTCAGTGGACTTGACTATTCCCTGGAAAGTTTCTGTATTGTGTTGCTCATAAAGAATTAATCTCCTGCAGTATTGAACAGACCAAAGATCTCAGGAATAGTAGAGACTTTTCTTACAACATTTGCAGACACACACCCTGTAAAATACTACATGTAAATTCTTGTATTTAGATCAAAAGTGAGAAACGGGAGCAACTTGATCGTATTTCTATTTTTGTGTTTACATTTGAGTCTTGGTTTTCTGAAAGGGGTTTGAAGGCTGACATGGTCTACTGTAATGCATCGTGAAGTTTATAGTTCTCCTTGGTCTGTGCTGGTGGTCTGAGGGACCCCATGTAAAAGTGATAGTATGTTTTGGTGACAGACACCATGGAACCACACCTATGGTATGTGGTGTGAGGGGGGGATCCATTGCTATAACTGAGTTATCATCATTACCTTCGTAACTTCATTATAGCTGGTCTTTAACATTGGTCTAGGGACACAGTTTGACGTGTCTGTGAGAGTGGGAAGCTTACGCTAGTCTACCTATACACCTCAGCTGTGGTTCTGTGATGTAGTATCATCATTCACACGCGTACCTGGTCTGTGATGGTGGCCTGCGGACATTCCTGGATGCTCCTGCGGATGTGCGCCAGTTCGTTGCTCTTCTTGTACTTCGCAGGTCCCCTGAGCTGGACGAGGGCCCTCTCAGCCGCCTGGATCTTACCCCGACGGACCAACCAAAAGGGCGACTGTGGGACAACCAAAACATTGGCTAGATTAGCGTCGTCTTTCCCTCCGAAAACCCTACGTTATCATATGGCATTGGCTTCAACACCTGATTATTTCGCATTATAAGGCACGGACGGCGTCCCACCGCCTCTCGTCGTACCTCCGGGATGGCGAGGGAGAAGAGAAACAGCGGGAGGAACGGTGTGGCGCACAGGGCGGTGACTGTCCGCCAGGAGAGCTGGTGGGCCAAGAGGTACACCACCATGACCCCGAGCGACACCATGATCTCCGGGAGGCAGCACAGAAGACCCCGGTTGTCCGGCTCGAGCAGCTCCACCAGCAGGGGACAGATGAGCGTCGTGAGGATGTTACAGACGAGGACGCCGCCCAAGCGACCCACGTACAGCAGGAGACGCGAGGGCGTGAAGGCCTGTGTGAGCCAGAAGACGATACCCGGCAGGAGCACCAACCTTAGCAGACGGCGAGGCCCTAGGCTCTCCATCAGCGTCCCAATACACAGGTTGGTCAACATGCCCACGATCCCGGAGCTCGACACTACAGATAGGCAACAAAAAAAAGGAAGGACGGCGTCCTCGCTCTGTTAGAAATCTCTTGATCTAGCACATACATCAGGGGGGTGTCTAAGGAGCCCCCCAAACCAACCTTATTCTAAGAAGATACGTTACGTGAAGTAGTGAAATGAAATACACACACAAAATTGTAATATCAGAACATTAAAAAGCAGGTTAGAGTTACCCAAGGCAGCTAGACTTCCACAGTACAGCTAAAGCTTCGTATAAATCATGAATGCCGAGTGGGGAAGAGTTTGGAAAGGTTTTTCATCATAACAGACGAAAGTGATGATTTACTAACTCGTCTGTGTGTGTCTGTAAAGACAGACTTGATCCCCTCCCCTATTTCATCACTTTCATAATCATGACAAGACGAGAAGTTAAGGATAAAAAAAAAGAAATGACAATACAAGAAGGATAAAAAGACCAGAAGATGGCACCACGATTGCTAGTATGTAGGAAGGAGATGAGGACAAACTTCGAACGTCACTTCTTACCTACCCAGCCACTTGACGTCGTTGTTCGTAATGTTGAAGGAGGTTGAGTTGTCGCTTTGTAGTCCCGGGAGGACGACAGGCCACCCCAGGGACAACCCGACTGGGAACATCCCACCAGACACCACCAGAGCGCAGGCTGCCTGTAGAAACATAGACAAAAATCTTCCTCTGTGATGGCCACCACTGGACACACAGTCGAACTCCCTTTTCTTATCCACCGTATCAGTCATCCTGTCTCCCACCTACCATCATCCATGATATTTCAGATGTCCACTCACATGGCCAACTACCTCCCACGACACCCTTCTCCCATACCACCCCATGTCAACTCTCACCATGTCAATAGTCCCCCATGGCACCCGACCCCCACTCAGACCTTTCCCCCTTATCAAGGACTTCAAGTCGACCATACGTCATAAGCTTCTATAGAATACGTAAGTTTTATTCTTAAGTTTACGCGAAGAATAGTGTACGCTGTATATTTACACGTCGTAGGTTCGTACAATTTACGTAAATTTGTTTTAGTTATAGAGGAACGTTTTCTTGACAAGTGTATTCGTAGAAAATAGGAATAATTTGAGGGGTAACTAGTTTAAATGGCGTTGAACCCCCATTGTTCAACAGCACCACTTTCAAGCCTTATTAGCTTGACTAAGGAGATAGTCCACTCTTAATGCACAGACAAACCATAAATTACGCGATTTTTATTCATTGTTTGATGAAATAAACGAGCAGAAATATTTTTTTGGTTGGATGCGTTTCAAATTTACAGTCGACTACAAATTCACTTGGCAAGTATCAGAAATGTCTTATAGTTTGAATAACTAATGGTAATGGGTGATGATGATAATGGGGCAGATCCCGTACTGGAATAAGGCATAGATGGCCTGGCATTTGGACCCTAGCCATACAAGGCCTCCGCTGACCATTCACGTAAAAAAAAAAATGAAAAACAGATCGTGATTTGTAAAATGAGCCGAACACACAATACCGTAAAACATGATAGGGATATTTTTGCATGAAATTATCCCGATTTTCTATGATTTCATTGAGTATATAAGGGTCTTAGATATTGTCTAGGTTCCCGGAAGACTTTGATCTGGCTCTGTGCCTTCCTAATTATGAACACAACTTGAGGATGTCCTTGCTCAGGTGTGATGAAGACATATCAAGTGACTTTAGGTTTTGTTATGATCCCCTGAGCTTCTCCTGCGCCTTTTTCTATCCTTAGGACTCTAAGCCTGCTCGCCCTTACCCCAGTGCATCCTATAATTTCTATATAGAGACGGTTCGCTCAAGGACCTCAAATATCCCTTACAATGTGGAATTCTCTTGTTTCTCTCGTCTTTTCTCTCCTCCTCTAACCTCTCCTCCTTTATGTGTCTGATCCACAAACACCTGCAGAGTCCTGGTTAATCTTAAATATCATTTTCTTCGTCTCTTACAATTCCTTTCACTCGACGTGGCCATATTTTGCTCGTGTCATGTCGGTGCTTTATAAAAAGAGAATAGATACAAGTCTCCCTGATCCTCATAAATCCTCTTCGATCTCCTCACACATAGACAAACACCCGTCATACATAGAGCATTATCCCCCCACCTCCCACCCCCTCGTACCGTATATACCGCATGATTCTCCTCCTCCCACAAAACCGCATGAGCTTCTCCCTCCCTCCCTCCTCTTCCCGCACACACCGCGTGACTTCCCCTCCTCCTCCACCTCCTCCTCCTCCTCCTCCCCCACACACACCGCATGACTTCCCCTCCTCCTCCTCCTCCTTCCCTCCCTCCCTTATACCCCCAGGTGACTCACCTGACGAGCTAGGGGCCCCATGGAGCTCTCCTCCCGTGGTGTTGAGTCAGTCATTTGTTCTGTCCCCTTGGGGAACGCCGCCGCTCTGGGACACGTCTACCCTGGAATACGATTCTCCTGGAGGGGGTACGTCTCCTGCCGCCTCCTGCCGAAGACATGGACGTCAGGACGAAAGACACCTAAGGAGGATCGGGTACTAAGCAAGACACAGGACACGTCATAGATGACGAAAGATCAACGAGAGAGACGGAAAAAAAAATAAAAGAAGAGCTGGACATAAAGAAAACAGGAAGAAAATATATAGAAAACAGGAAGAAAATATAGAGAAAACAGAGTCTACATTTTAAGCAGAAGATGGACGAGAATAAGCAGGAAAGGATTTGATTGTTAAATCGGAGTTAGAAATGATAGATAACAAACATGCTAAGGTGGTATAGACATGCACGAAGAAAGAATGGTAGACACGACATAGGACAGAAATAGCATTTGAACTGGACCTTTGAAGGAAGACATATGCAGCGGGACGTCCCAGAATGAAATGAAAGAAGAGAATCAAGAGTTCACTTGAAAGAAGAAGGAAAACACGGAGCGTATGATGAAGTAGTGAAGACTGATTGCCAGGCTGGCCACTGACACTTTTTTTTAAGTCTACCTGGCGTCTGATGAGATAGATAGATATAGATATATGATATCTCATTAGCAACCACGCTACAAGAAGATAACCAAAGTGTTGAGTTCATTCACATGATTGTGTGGTTTAGTGAAGAAGCGTTCGAGAAATTTAACTCCTAAGGCACTATGGTACGACCCTTGAGCACGACGGTACGACGTTTGAGCACGACCGTACGTACGACCCTTGACCACGACGGTACGACCCTTGAGCACGACGGTACGTACGACCCTTGGGTATAGATGGCATGAGCTTTGACCTGACCCTAAAGGGTCATGATAAAAGACCAGACCACCATACCTAAGGGTCGTATCGCCCCATTCAAGCATCATACCCTCATCCTCTTGGGAACAGTTTCCAAGTAAAAAAAACACTTGACATTTTTTCCTCCACGGGATTTCCATAGTTCTTGGTACCTCTGTATTCTCATAAACTCACTGTTAATAATAAGCTCCTGTTAATAAGCACAACACACACACACACACACACACGTCTTTTTTCCCCCCCGACGTACTGACCTCAGAAAACAAACACCAGTTGAGCAGCAGCTGCAGCGACCTACCCAACACCCACTCCAAGTCGTCACTGACCTCACCCCTTCAACGTCGTCCCGTGCATCTTAACACCCCCCTTTCCTCCCCCTCCCCCCCTCCCCCCAAACTCGTCATGTGCCAGATGTACGATGATCCCCGGGGATGTAGGTGGTCTTAAGTATCAGCTTTCGAACGAAAGATGTCGTAATGGATCTGAGGCTGATTTTTGGTTACGAATCGGGAGAGATGAGTAGATGTATTAAGCAGATAAGACAAGCATACATGTGAATATGATGTATACATAGGATATACTTACTTTCTTCCCCAGGAGTCCCTTTTATTCTTATGTAGTTCATGCAGCGCTCAGGAAGCTGGCCACGTCCACAAAATACGTCATAAAGTCCAGTGATGTTGTATACGTGTCTTTATGTCGGGAGAGTACGGAGCAATTGAGCCTTTAAGTGTTTTCGTGGTCATCCCGTTCCCCCAACTTATTCTATGAAACTTTTGTGTTTTATTGGGCTCATATCTAGACACTGTTAGTCCTTACATCCCTGAATAGTTTGAACTATGAAGACCTCCTCTATCGCCCACAACCTCGTCAGGTTCTTAGTCTTCATCTATCACAACTTCGAGCGACGCAGACCTTCTGTCCCTCTCACATTCGTAGCAAAGCTTTTCCGACCTCGTCAGCCGTATGACTTATCAACAAAGCCATTATCTTCCTTGGAGAATGAAGTCTCATTCCATAGCTTGCAGACTGAGTCAGTGAAGTATCGTCAGTCTCCATCATCCAGCCCCCCCTCACCTGTGACGTCCCACAGGACACTGGTTTGGTACCCTTTGTGTTTCCCTACCCTTATAGATAGCTCCATGATGGATGTACCTCCTTGATTAAAGCAGGTCGACTATAGAACCAGGTCACCCTCTACAACACCGTTCATAGACCCCTAAAATCTGGCCACATCCAACCGCGTCAACTCAATTAAACCAATGCCACCGCCACACTCATACACATAAGCCTTGTACCCAAGCCTCGCTTCATCGCTTGCTTGTTCCTTTAGTCCCCTGTCCCCATCAGGGATGTTCAGTCCACCAAGCTTCTCGGTGTCACCCTGTACAATCGGCTAATAAAACCCCGCACGTCTGCCTCATCATCAAATCCACCAAGCCACCGTCTTAACGTTTAGCATCGACTCAAGACACTTGGACTCCTTGTACTTGGATTTAAAGAACATTTGCACAACTTTCAATCCTCTTAGACACACCCATGCCTACCCCCCCATCCTGGGTCTCCTTCCTCATCCACCACACAACAGGGGACAACTGGAAACGGGTACAGAAAAATGGCATGCAAGATTATTCTCAACCCTTCTTACATCACCTATTGAGACGAACTGACCACACTGGCCCTCCCATCTCTCTCCACACATAACCCAGACCTCATCTGACGGGCTCAGAAGGAAGATAATACACCATTCTCGTCACCCTCAACTCTTACGAGTTGCGCCAGTTCAAACCAACCCAACCACTGTGAACATCATCAGCAATTAATAGATTACATGTCATGTGACACACATATATGTAACGACTTAGTAGTAGTAGTAAAACTCCTTCTCCATACAGAACAAACATAATTATAAATAGATCATTATTACACCAAAGAAACAATGATTAATTCTTCGTAAGATTGCCAAGACAGAACGACCCTAGGCCACAACATTTTACACTCAGCGAAAAACACGTCAGAAAAACTGTCCAGACGTACTTTTATAAACATGAAGGTAGTGGATGAAAGGACACAAAATCCACACGTAGCACACACAAGTTTAAAGATGAAAATGTAAGCTCGAGTAAGAAATAACTTTAAAAGAGGACAAATCTTCCCCCTCGTCTTGTGTAAACAGCTATAAATAAGTTGATTACACACACACACACGTGTAGCCACAGTGCGTGACCTATAGCGTCCCCTTAAGATAATAGACACTTCATGAAGTTCATGGAAGAAGTGACATGACCGCGTAGCTAGCCTTACTCACGAACCCTAAGACGCATTACTCATGCACTCATGTTTCGCAGATGAGTGGATTAAGTCCTCTGGGTCACTTGGAGCACAATTAGAGGTTTATATTATTTATGAATTATACTTGTGAACGCTGGTAGACACTGTATTATACCCGAAGCAATGACGAGGCTGAAGATAAGGGAAAAAGTATTCCTTCTCGTAATTCACTTTCACCATTTTCAAGATGAAATTTGATTGCATTGACTCAGTCCCACAATCTTAGGGTGGAGGATATATATGTATTCTGAAGGAATGACTGTCGTCTTCACCTACTGACACTCAAACACTTCCCGTATCTAAATCATATAAACTAGGCTACTAGAGACTGCTTAATAGAACCGGCCCTTTATTTTTTCCTACTTTAATGGCACATCCTAGTGACCTAGCAGATGTCAGATTAGAATAGATTTCTCTTATCTATGCAATCAGTAGCCTAATGGTAAATGCAAATAAGGTCCTTTCAAGAAGATGCTACGGCAGCTTATATCCTTGAAAAAGAACGTAATTAATGTATAAATAGAATGGGTTAATAAGATGCATAATTTTATGATTACTACCAATGCATTTGTAAATTGATTTCCTTCTATTTTACATATGTTTGCGTTATTACTATGCATGATGTACTGCCAATTGAAAAACCTTTTATTATTCATCTTAAACCACAGGTTTTGCCTAATTATTCATTGATCAGCACACCCTGTGTCAGTGCTAACCATACATCTCTAAAGGAGTTTACACTTCCCTGCTACTGGAAGTATTGCAGCCTTGGACAGCAGGAGCCTTTACAAAGGTCTTGTGTAACACCTGAACTCTCGTAAAAATTGGTTTTGAGGTAATTATGATTAGGAAATTGATAAAGTAAAAAGTCACTTGCAAAATTGGAGGTAGCCTCGTCTGAAAACTTCTCGCATCAAAGGAGCCTACATGTCCCTGCTACAGGGAGTAGCGCAGCTTTGGGCTGCAGAAGCCTTTCGAAGGGTTATGAGTAAAACCATAGATAGATAGATAGACTAGATAGATATATGACCAGGTAAAAACTTTCTCCTTTTCCTAAATGCCACAGATCAAATATAAACCTTTTTTTTACACCTCTTTTTTTACATTTTAACACATTTCTTCAATAACTACTATTTAAACTCTAGGGAAAAAAAAAGTCCTCCACTTTGTATTTGCCATTTGAAATATATCATCGTATCAAGTGAGTAATGACATTTAATTTAAACTTCTTACGCAAATAATTTCTTTCATAACGAAAATTTTTCGGATTAAAGTCATTTTCTCGTAATACACTCTAGTAATAACTTCGGCCATCCACAGAACGGTCATTTAAGACCTTCTTCCTTTATGGTAATATGACATTAACAGCGTCATTCATTTATCTTTTAATTATTTTCATTTTCCTTCATATTTCCCGACATGAATCTCGCCCTTTAACTCTCTCTCATTCACAGTCCTTCTCTGTTGATAGTGAGATTTAAATTCATTCAAGTTCTCCCATTTTTAAAGTCCGTCCTTTACGCTCGGTGATTTAAATTCATTCAAGTTCTGTCATTTAAAGTCCGCCATTGAGGTTCGGTGCTTTAAACTCGTAAATAAATATATCCGCCATTGAAGCATCCACTAGTAAATGTTAACTCTCCTCAGTTATCCGAAATAATGATATATATCGCCTTTATTGCCATTTAAACGTTTATTCATCATGGCATGATGGTAAAATATGTATTTAAATAGATAAATCAGATTTAATTAAACTCTGCGGTGTCTACTTCGGGCCTTTCCGAAATAATCCTGGAACTCGTCCAACGAAGATCTCATGCCAAAAGCAATTCCGAAGACTGAAAAATATAAATATTAATCTCTCATTGGCCTAGCAAGAAATACTTATAAATTGAATATATAAAATAAATAATAATTTTTTTTACATTGCGATGGAGAAACATTTATAAAAGAGAACTAGTACTTTTTAAAAGTCTTTACTGAATCGGCTGGAATGTATGTCAAAATGCTCACGTGACCTGCCATTTTCAAAACAAAAACTGCCCTTTTTTTCGAAGCTTAAGACTGCCTTATTTATCAGTTAATTACCCCAGATATGCTTCTTATCAAGAGGAACCACACTTATCTAGGTAAGGCGCGTTATTTGCTTTGTGTCTTGGGCATGACAGTGATACTTGCAGAGATGGTCATTTAAAGAGTTCGATTATTCATGACTAAAGGCCACACTTAATTGTTAACAGGGTATAATTGCATCATTGGACCAGAATTAGCTTAATACGTGGAAAGTACACAGGTATACTCCATAATTTTAGGTAGATGAGCGTGTGTCAGTTTCCTAGGTCATGTCTGAGGGGAGTACCAGTCAAAGTCGGGGTTTCAAACATTTGTTTATTTAAAGGGGAAATTTGGCCTTCAAAGGTCATTAACATACTTTTTATTCATATACCGTGGTTATAAGTGGTAGATTTTGATGAGAGTGACATTTGTATGTATACCTGACATATTAGCTATAATAGGATGTGGGTTTTGACATGTAATATCTGCGACTCCCACCTT
>JAUTXX010513590.1:0-11798 GCA_032273605.1 Panulirus laevicauda | reverse complement strand
ACACACACACACACACACACACACACACACACACACACACACACACACACCCACACACACACACACACACACACCAAACAGGTTGTGCTTTACACCAGGACACAAAGAGAAACGAGTCATCAATTTCCACTGGATAAATTACGCCATTTGTTTAGCTTTCCGCTTCTGCTAGTGACGTCATTATTTGCTACCAGCTGCACGCACGCGAGTGGTAAAGTCGCCCTCACCATCACGACTTGCGTGAGGGACTCAGGTATGTCATGGTCTTCCCTAAAAACCAAGTTGTCGGTAGCGGAATGTGGCCGAGATTAATCGCCTCAGGAAGCCGATCTTGCCGTCATCCCTGTGCTCCGCGTGAGTGACCAGCCAGCTCTCCTGCGATTCTCAACACATTTGCCTGAAAGGTTTACGTCAGATGGCACGTCTCTGGAGGCTACAGGGGAAGACGAAGAGTCTGGAATCTGGAAGGCTACACAAAAGAGAAGTCTGGAACCAGCTGAAGAAGAGGAGGAGTCTTGAGGCTACAGGTGAGCCGAAGAGTCCTGGAGGCTACAGTATCAGCCCCAACTACTTACTTTTCACCTCCCACCCAAACGCTGCTGGATCCACCATCAGACGAACGCCTGTGTTACAATACCAGGGAACGGTGAATATATCACCTCAGGTCTTGACACCTATTTCATTATCACCGGAGGCTAATATCTTTTCCTACCGCAAGGAACGGAGGGAAAGCGTTGCAAGATACCACATTTATCTCGATGCCACAGTGTCAGGCGGCAGGAAAGGGCGCCCCGGGGTCGTCCCACCTCCCGCACTCGCCACAGTTTCCCTCGACCTCCGCCAGATGAAGACACTTAATGAAGCATCGAATCATTCAACCACCTGACAATGAAGGTGCGACCCTGGTCGACGCAACGTATGATGATTATAGAACGTCCGTACAAGCCTTGGGTTGATGGCCTAGCCTTTGACTTGACCTTAAGGGCTGTAACGTCGTGCTAAAGGGCCGTACCGTCGTACTGAAGTGTAGCAACCTTGCGATCATGTGTTTAAGAATTATTTTGCTTTACTTACGTTCGTAAAAGATGATATCTTAAAAGAAAATAATATTTTGTTTATCTAGAATAGAATAGAAAGAGTTTTCAGAGACCAGTCGAGCTATGCCAATATTGACAATTACAACTTACTCTCCTGCTAAGGAGAGTAAGTTCCCCCAGACAAAAGAGTCAAGTCTTCGCCAGCAGGATTCTAGGTGACAAGATAACAAATGAACAACTAAACCAACTAAAGTCCCTGTCTTCTGAGCTTTAAACAGGAATCTACGACGCACTTTGTCCTCCTAAGGCGAGAGGCGATACTAGGAAGAGGTGGATGTTTCCGAATTGTGGGTGAAGGAGGCGTGTTTGAACGCAGGGGGATGGGAAGGGGTGTGTTTGACTGCAATGGAGTGGGAGGGAACCTGTTTTGATTGCTGGAGAGGGAAAGGGGTTGCGTTTGGACGTTTAGTTGGGGAGAGGGGGAGTAAAAGGGTGTGATTAACTGCTCTGGAATGGGAGGGTTGTGTGCTTAAATGCAATGGGAAGGGAAAGAAAACGATAGAGTTTTGTAGGGATGTTTTAGGAAATGTAACATCTTCAAATCTTAGGGAGGAAGAGAGAAGCTAAATGGCATATCACCCATAGAATTAGGGTGAGGGTGGGAAGGAAATGTGTTGACGTCCTATGAGAGGACGCAAGGCTGTGAGAGGCGGGGAGAGCGGGAGAGAGGAAAGGGTCAGTTGCCCTGGTCTTAACACAGGTGTCGTGACAAATTTGGGAGGTAATTGATCCGTCCTAACGGCACCTGGTCTGACAAAGGGCCGAGGGAAGAGGAGGATATATCGTGTGTAGGGAAGGGATGTGGAGGAGAAGCTGGAGAGGGAATAGAGGAAGCTTCGAAATGGATAGAGAAGAAAAGCGAGGCAGAGTGAGTGTGAGTGAGAGGCAAGTGTAAGCTAAGTGCTAAAATCTGGTCCATAAATCTTCTTCTCATCCTAAACCCACCTTACTCATCACCAACAAGTGGTCCAATAATCCTTTTGACACGATCAGTCTTTATCCTACCCTACACACCTTGCCACTTAGGCTTAGGAAGCTTAATCATCTGTAATTCTTACAATCAATATCACTAGCACGTATCCAGTCATCAAGCCCCTGATAACCTTCCCATATTTACATTATACACACTTTTCAACTTTCTTAAACCTCAGGTCCACCGTGTCGCACCTCTCTACACAACCTACACACACACTGGCACACACTTACATGGCAGCCGTGATAATCCATTTTCATTCTTCCTCCACATTACTTTAATCTCATCTTCTGTTGTTTCAGATACTCTCAACTCTTCGATCTTCTCTTGGCGGTTTAATTTCTCATTACCAATTCATAAGTTTTCTCCTTTTTTCATGCCATTTAACAAACACCGCAGTGGGACACCAGGAACTATGAAAGTATAGAAGGAACTGCTTTAAAAATACAATCTAGAGCGAGGTCGGCCCGACATCTCCCCATTGTGTGTGTGTGTGTGTGTGTATGTGTGTGTGTGTGCGCGCGCGCGCGACCAGGCTTCCTGGAGGTTCTAAGTGCCAAGTCTGGCCTCGCCCTTCCCTCTCACCTTCAGGATAATGATGGTTCCGGTACGTGGCAGATACACGGTAATCAAGGCAATAGTCGCTCAGACGGGGATGTCCCCGGAGTGTAATTGGTCATCTGACGCACTGGGACGGACGCTGGAGGTACGACGCAGGGAGGAGAGGAGGACAGAAGGGAGGGAGCGAGGGTGAGAAACTGAGACGCATTTTCGAGAGCGATGTAAGGAGGAAAAGCAGGAAGGAAGGGGGTGGGAATGTGGAACGCGGGAGAGAGTGATGGTGGGAAAAAAGGAGTAAGAAGAAAAGGTTAGAAGACGATGCAAGAGTAAAGAAGGATGCAAAGAACAGCGAAAACGTATAATAAAGTAGGCACAATTTATGAGAGACAAGATGGAAACGGAAATGCACTAATACAAAAACCGAAAAGAAAAAATAATTAGTAAATCAATATTACAGTACCAGGTGCCACTGTACCTTGTGCTGTAATTGCTTAAGAATCGCCTTGTACATAGTCTGACACGGGGCCATTTCTTTACATGACCCCGGCCATTTTCCTCTAAAGAAGTGGGAGAGGAGGACCATCTGAACCAGCAGGTCCTAGTGCTAATCAGGTCCTAGTGATAACCGCAGGTCTTAGTCCTAACCGCAGGTCCTAGTGCTAATCGCAGGCCCTAATGCAAACCACAGATCCTAGTGCAAACCACAGGTCCTAGTGCAAACCACAGGTCCTAGTGCAAACCACAGGTCCTAATGCAAACCACAGGTCCTAGTGCAAACCACAGGTCCTAGTGCTAACCACAGGTCCTAGTGCTAACCACAGGTCCTAGTGCTAACCGCAGACCCTAATGCTAACCGCAGTTCTAAATACTAAACGAAAATCTGGTCACTTACCGCAGTCCTCCTCGTCACTGTGGTCGGGACAGTCCGGGATCCCGTCGCAGACCCAGGCATCTTGAAGGGGAGAGCCGTCCCTGCAGGAGCGCTCGGGCGAGCCCTCGGGCACATCAATACGATGGTCTAGTTCTTGCGGTGCCTCTGTGCTGGGGTTGCTGCTGACGTTGGCGCTGCTGGCGTTGGCGCTGCTGGCGTTAGAGTCTTTTTCTGCAAGGTGGAAATGCAGTCCTGAAACACTAGCCATTGAAGTGTGGCCTTGGGGTAATGTTCTTACATCTGTGGCCCTAAAACTGCTGGTCTTAGCGGTAGATTTCCTTGAGATAATTGTCTTAAAAGTCGATCTTAGAGACTCTCGTCTTAAAGGTCGAACTCTGATGACTGGTCTTGGTGGTAAGGCCCTGAGAGAATGGTCCGAGAGGCTTAGCATTGACATATTGGTCTGAGAAGTGTGTCTTAGAGGTGTAGTCCTACTGGGATTATTTACCCTACGGAATAGACCTAAAAAATATCCTGCCCTAGACAGACTGATCCTCAAGCACCAACCCCGTAGCGGATCATCCACGTCTTCGTTGAGTCACAGATGTCTAGCACGTAAACAAACAGATCATACCTTAAGAGAAATATCTTCGTTGAATATACAGGTTTGGTATACGAGTGAACAACATGAGCACAGAGGAGGTCTTAGCTGTTAAGAAAAAGTATAAAGGAAATAATTTCTTCCACTGAATTATAAAACCACCTGATGATGTGGAACATGAAGGGTGGGTGACGTAGGGTGGAGAAGGATAGGGCAAGACAGGATAGGGGTGGGAGAGAACAGGATAGGAGGGAGGGACGAGTCGGGACAGAACACCAACAAACCTGTCGAGGGAGCATCCACGTACACCCAGTCTCGCTGACCATACTTGGGCTGCGTCATACCGCACAGGGACCCCAAAGGGGCGCATTCCCACTGTGGGGGCGCATCCAGGCTGGGTGAGGGGCTGCCCAGGCTCGGGAGTGAAGTGTTCAAGCTTGATATTGGACTTTCCAAGCTTGGGGCTGGGGTGTACAGATCGGAGAAGGACGTGTTCATGGAGAGGGTCTCATTACAACCTCCCTCTATCAGCTCGACATCGTCAACCCAGACCTCGGTCGAGGTCTCCGCTGTCTCTGCCGTCAGCACCACCTGAGGAAACACAGACAGAGAAAATGACAAAAAACAAAAAACTGATGAACGAAAAATTGGCTAAGGGCTTGGGAGAGTTGAGGAAATATCTTTCCCTGAACTCAACAATTCATCTTTCATCCGAACACCCCAGACCGTTATCAGACAAAAGCAAAACCTCGTCCTGATATCGACATAGAGAGACGATAAAAAAAAAAATGGATGGAAATGACAGGAGAAAACATTAACGGATTCACAATGACATCAGTGTATATGAGTTGTGTCAGCGTACGCACATGCAACGCCCGGTTGTGTTCAACGAGGCCACTTCATCAGGAATCCAAATGCTTGATAAATGACCGTAGGGGAACAGTGATCCTTGGTGAAGTTTCAACACAATTTACAAAGGAAAATAATCAAAAGAAATGCGCATCACTGTCAGCCATCGGCTGTGAGTGCAAGCAAGATAAATAAGGCATAGTTCGGCGTTGCCCTCTTCAGCGAGGGAGCATCAGGAACAGACGAGTGAGCCTTAGAAGAAAATCGTCACTTGGCTTCTTCCTCTGTCTTTCCCTCGCTCCCTCCCCTCTGCACAACGCGAGGGTCTTCTGCAGCACGCAGGGTGACCCTAGGTACGCGGAGGAGGCAGCAGTGAGAGACGTTGAGGAACGTTGTTAGGGAGCCCAGCCTGGCATGTGATAGTTAGTGCGTTAAAGTTGCGTTTACCTGGTAAGGGTGTTCCGTGGGCGGGAGGGTAACGCACTCAGTGAGCCAGTGGTGACCCTTGCCCCTGCACTGCTCCCAGATGGTGGTGATGGTGGGTTTAGCGGCCGTGCCCCTCGGCAGGGATTCCTGCTGCCCCACCGACAGGCACCGACTCGTCCCCATCACGCGGTACCTGCGGGACACAACACAAACTCTCATTTCCGAGACTGACAGAGGTCGATTTATGTTATGGAGAAAGACAAGGAGATTCTAGGGTCAAGGAAAAGGAATGTTAACATCACTTATGAAAAGAGAAAAAGATTTGCAATATTTCTATACGAGTTTAAAAGATCATTTATGAAGAACCCATCATGTACGTCACTGTCATGTCTAAAAGACCAAAAACAATCCCTTGGCAGACGACGTAGTGTGACACCAGGCGAGCCAATGTGACGCCAGGCAAGCCAGTGTGACGCCAGGCGACCCAGTGTGATGCCAGGCGAGCCAATGTGACGCCAGGCGAGCCAATGTGACGCCAGGCAAGCCAGTGTGATGCCAGGCGAGCCAGTGTGATGCCAGGCGACGCTAGGGATCCTCATCCAATCCCAAAGGTTCTCATCTGACCTCACGGAACTCCGCCTAATCCCAAGGAACGACCTCGCCTGTCCTAGGGTAGTCATCTGAACTCAGGGAACCTCACTTGATCTTAGAAAACCTCACCTGGCCCAAAGATCCCTCTCTCAACCCCATGGAACTTCGCTTAACCTTAGAGGACCTCGTCTAACCCCCAGGGAACCTAGCACGACCCTTCTGTCCTCATACCTGAGGACAGAACATGATCGTTTGGACTTCAAGAAGCTAATTTTCGTAACCCAGACGAGTTGTTTCGTAATTAACGAAAGAGAGAAAGAAATACACTCCTCACTCGCCAACGTATATCACTGATTCTGGCACTCTGTGTCCATAATGGAAATGAAACCTCATCGAGGATTTTATCCGTAACCGTATATTTTTTTCCTCAAAAGACTAATTGAAATGGAACGCCAACAAAAGTGGGCAACAGAGATCCAATTATGTGTAGATGAAAGGAGGGCGTCAGTCCTTTTCTAGGGAGGAGGGTGTGAGGTGAGGAGGGTGTGAGGTGAGGAGAGTGTGACGTGAGGAGAGTGTGAGGTGAGGAGGGCTAGTGTGGGAGATGCTGGTGGTTAGTGTGAAGAGCGCACCAGCCATGGTTCATATGAGGCTTGTGACTCATATGTGGCTCGTGGCTAATATATAAGCTATATTCAATATGTAGCCACTTAAACGTAGGCTAAACATGGATGACAGTTATATTACACAGTTACATACCAAATACTTTAAACCTGAAAAAATAAGACTTAGAATTACATATCTGAGAAGCAGAGTAATAATCTATAATTACCCCAGGACTCCTTCTTATGAGAGGGTTCTGGTGCCACCCAGGACCTCCTTTTCAGAGATTCCTGCAGTCCAAAGCTGCGCTACTTCCAGGAGCAGAGAAATGATGGACTCCTTTGGAGTGGCAAGTTCAGTGCGCGACTGCACTCCTAATGATACAGCCTCACCAGTGGTGTAACCGGACTCCGCCTGCATGAGGTCACACTGCGAGTGAAAGAATCACTTTGGCGAGGCTGTATCATCTCTCGCCAAGGATATTCCCACCACAAAAGGGTCCCTAATTTCCCTGCTACTGGAAGTAACGCAGCTTTGGACTACAGGGCCTCTGGAAATACATCCTGAGTATCATCCAACATGGATTCATAAGTCCTAACGATGGATTATAGGAATGGTACAACACGAGATGATACATCCGACTCTTTCTTGACAGATTTTGAAAGGGGACGTCCTGACCAAACACATCACAGATGTGACTTGGTTAGACCCACGTTTAACATCTCTACTCTGGGGACATTCTCGTGTGTATCCGGATTATACGTATCATCAAGTATCTGGACAACCCCGGGATCAAACTCTTCCTAACGAAAGCATAACCACAACCTTCCCGGGAGAGTGAAAGGTGACACATGTACATATAGTGCTTGCTCGCTCGGTCGCTCACCTCTGATTCTATTTTGAATATTATTATCCGAAAATCCTATTATCAAACCATGTATTCAGAATTTCTGCATCAGGAACCTGTGTTAGTTTCTAAATGAAAGCCTTGTGTAAAGATTCATATCGTAGGGTCTGGGATAAAAACGTGCTCTAATATTCATTTTGCAACTGCTGAACCCTAAAATAGATTAAATCGGCAAAATTCTTTTTTTTTTTTTTTTTTTTTTTACAGACATGTTATTCCGAATGTGGTGTGCCAACCCTCGACTTCATCCGTATCTGTTAGTACCTACGGAGGGAGGAGGATGGGTGTCCTGTGGGAGGTGGGTACTTGCTCCCTCCGGAGGAGGAGGATGGATATCCTGTGGGAAGTGGGTACTTGCTCCCTCATCCGAACCAACAGTACGGTACAGGTGACGTTAATACATCGTCGGGTATATCATACGGGTCAAGTTAATAGGCTCACTGGTATGGTAAAGAACAGAAGAGGGAGAGAACACTTTGTGGCTCATGTTATAAGGATGTTCTGCGTTCAATATACTACAGCCAATCTAGGTGTTCATCCTCCCCTCGAAAGTGGATCATAAGTCGGTACTAGGGTGTGTGTGTGTGTGTGTGTGTGTGTGTGTGTGTGTGTGTGTGTGTGTGTGTGTGCACTGGCAGACATGGTACGTACGTACTCAGGCCTTGGGACTGATCCTGCATGATGATTTGAGGCACTTGGAGCGTGACCTACCTGATGACGGAGGCCCTAGGGAAGTTCCTACCTGAAGGCGAGGCCCCTGGGACTGGAGGTGGTGGTGATGGTCTCGCTAATGAGGCAGGTGGTATCCGCCGGGCTGCCCTCGACCAGCACTGCGGCGTGGCTGCCTTCTTCGCCGTCGTCTGCGGGAGGGAGTGCGTTTGTGAGTGAGATGGACGCGTTATTATGAGATGGGTGAGTGTGTTGCCCATGTTATGTTGGGGTGTGTGAGGCGTGTCGCTACCGTTGTGGTTATAGTGAGTAAAGATTGTGTTTTCTAGAGTGTTTTCTGAGTAAATATGAGTATATTGTGAGCAATAGTGTCTCTGTCTTTTATCCCCGTTGTGTTACAGTGGGTTAAGTGTGTGAGTGAGCGTGTGTGTATTGCAGGATGACGTCACGTCATCCTGCGGGGACACACAAGTTTACTCTCTTCGTGATCACACCCACAGCCACAGCTGCTGCCCTCCACTTCACCCCAGCCATAACCTTCGACAGAAACAACGGTCCTCCGTGACGGGAACCCTGTAGGGAGTGACTGGTTCAGGGGTCACATCCATATACCTAGCACGTGTATGGGATGGAGATTACCCGAAGCTGGTGCATCCATGAATATGGAATGTCGTCCAGATGAAGTCTTCACCCGCCTCAGATCTCGATGTGAATCAGTGAGGAGCGGAGACTATTCTATCCATCTTATCTTATATATGTATGACTCTGCAAACCCAAGCTGTCATGCCTATCGGAGAAAGAGTTATTTGTCATTATCACATTTTTTTCCCATAAATCATTTTCAGAAGATGGGACGCATATACTCACAACACAGACTGAAGTCAACACTAAAGTCTAGTCACGGATATCCAACCACCTACAGCATGGCAGGACTCCCACAGTAGCAGGTGCATGTCTCGTTCCCATACGTCTCATGTTGTATATGGATTCACGGTATAGTAAAACTGGACAATTTTTCCCACCTCTCTTTCTCGTTGACGTGTTTCCAGCCAGCCAGCACGTCCGGGCCATTCTCGTCACATTTCTCTGTGCAATGAACGTCTCTGTCCTCCCTCCGTGGCTTTGGTATTACGGCATCAGAGGGATAACAGGTCTTGACTCGACGTCTAGTGTTGCAAGTGCCACAACAACGCTTATGATATATACCGGGTAACGAAGGCTAAGGCAAAGGAGCGAAATGTTGAGCAAACGTCATGACTTCAAGGTATATATATATACATATATATGAAGAGCACAGGTAGCGTGAGCGTAACCTGGTGTAGGAGGAGGAACTATGGGCTTACTTTGGTGTAGGTGGAGATAACAAGGACGTAATTTGCTATGGGAAGAAGTAGTGTATGTTGGTGCAGGAGGAGGTAGCATGGACATACCTTGAAGTGGGTGGAGGTAGCATGGGCTTACCTTGGTGTGGGCGGATGTACCAGACGGTGCCACCAGTGTAGGAGACGCGCCAGGAACAGAAGCCATCGTCGAAGTTGCATGAAGGTCCAATGGCACAGGTGCCCGGCTGGAGGCTGACCCGTCGCACCTCCACGCCTCCACTGGCTCCACCAGAGCCTACACCCACAGCCCGGAGGATCAGCTGATGAGGGAAGAGTGAGGGTAAGGCTAAGTAACGGGAGAGGGAGGAGGGAATGAGGTAATAATATAATTCTTATCCCCCACAAGTTGGAACGTCGGGCCTCCTAGTATTCACAACAGTAAGTCAAAGTTGAAACTTAGGATTTACATAAGTTATTAGTTAGAAATGATCGATCTCTTACTGCTGCTCCTAACATATCTACTCCAAGTTATTATTGTGCAGTTTAGTCTTCTTGCACACGGATACCTTAACTACAAAGGTCTCAAGACACTCTCGACTTTACAGAGTTGGTTCACAGAAATAGGAAGGGAGAGGGCGTGAACAAGATGGTTAAGATAACTTGTGTAACAGGTAATAAAACTAGAAACGTTTA
Organism: Panulirus laevicauda; assembly: GCA_032273605.1. Lineage (NCBI taxonomy): Eukaryota > Metazoa > Arthropoda > Malacostraca > Decapoda > Palinuridae > Panulirus > Panulirus laevicauda. Next base: position 1,635 of record JAUTXX010513590.1, on the reverse strand, counting down.
ACAGCGAATAGACTAAAATGCGACAATTTAGTGGCTCAATTAGATGCTAAGATTGAGTTAAAAAGTATCATACTGGGTGAGATACCTTGTACTGGTGGGGTTATGTATCAGGTTCCTGATAATGGTGGGGTAATGTACCATGTACCTGGTACCTGGCACTGGTGGGGATGTGTGTTATGTACCTGGTGCTGGTGGGGAGTGTGGCTGTTATCTGTTACTAACGAGGTAGTGTGACACCTGGTACCGATGAGGCAGTGTGGCAGGGATCAGAACTGGTGGGGTGGTGAGGTAATGTATCACTTATGCGGTACTGGTGGAGTAATGTATGAGGTGCTTGGTGTTCATGAGGTGATGTGCTGAGTACTCTGTACTGGTGAGGTAGTGTGGTGGTAGGTATCGGGCACTGGTGCGGTAGTGTGGTAGCAGGTACCTGGTACTGGTGTGGTAAGGTGTCTGGAAGAAGATTGACCATGGCCTCCATGACTCCAGGGCTCCCGACGCGGCCCTGTGTCCACAACACCTCCTCTTCTTCCTCCTGGTGACCCTGGCTGCCCCTCCGTCGGTAGCCCTTAACCCCTACAACAGATAGGGGCTTGAGAACCACCCGCAACTCCGAGTGCGCCGACAGGAGACGGTAATGCAGCGTCAGACAGGCTCCTCCGTCGTCAACGTCGCCTGCGGGAAGGTCCTCCTCGTCCTTGTTCTCTTCCTCCGAGTCATTAAGGATTATATTGAGGTCGTTACGAGGGCTGGAGGTGAGGTTAGTGTGGGTCACTACCGGGGAGATGAGGTCAGCCCACTGCTGCTCCTGCATGAGGGTGGCCTTGAGGCCTTTGATGATGCTGCTGCTGGCGCTGCCGCTCCGCACCTCGGCCAAGATACCTGCGGGGAAGATGCGTGAGAGTGTATGAGAAGGACAGACCACATGGGAGACCAGATGGTCCATGTAGAGGGACTACCTCACTGAAGGACAGTAATAGGATCTTAAGTTCCTGAACCTGTAGAGGTAAAGACGGGGCAGTAAAACAGAAGGTATTTCCCCTTCCACTCCATTCCCCCTAAGGCAAATGCCAGCGGGGAAGTAGCTAAGGTGGACGCACCATGTAGGATGAGGAGGGAACGCTAATGCGGAAATGTTCTAAGAAAACTTGAAACACACCCAAATCTCTTCCGAAAGATGGCTGATGAAGGTGCTGTAAAGTGTAAGTAGTCATTTCATAATTTTTCTAGTTACGAAACCTTGCACTCTGTTTGCACTGCCGGGTGTGCACTAGGTCATGCTGCTCATATGCCAAGACCATTTTTCCTTTCTGTATTTCTGGTAATCTATGATTAACATTTCCAACCCCAGACTACACCACTCTGCGCTTGTCTACATTGAGATCCATTAGCCATGTCTCTCACCACCGCGTCAGTTTGCCTCATTCACCTTCAATCCTTGGACAGTTGTGCTTTGATGAGGCTACATATGTATTTTCTCCAGAGTCACCGGTATATCCACGGGGTTCTACCGTTGAGTTAAGTCTCCACCATATCGCCTTCTGGTACTACATGGACCTTGAGAGAAAATTAGCCTTGTAGTACGAGAGAGAGAGAGAGAGAGAGAGAGAGAGAGAGAGAGAGAGAGAGAGAGAG
>JAUTXX010513568.1:0-11799 GCA_032273605.1 Panulirus laevicauda | reverse complement strand
AAATGTCAGTAATTACCAACGGAACAAATATAAAGCAACTACATATTTCTTCAGGCAAACTGTGCACTGAAGGAAAATGCACACTGTTTTCATATAAAAAAAATTTGGCTGCTGAAGCATGCACCTGGATGATGACCATTTAACATAAAAAAAATTCAGGAAAGCCTAAAATGAAAAACTATAGTATGACCCGAACAACTTCACATAAATTTTTCTATATCTAACAGCAGTAAATTACCTTATGAAGAAATCTTTTTCACAAAAAAGTAGTAATGAGGAACCTTTGCCAATTTAGTTATAACTCTTGGTTATTTTTCTAGGCTTCTTATCAAATAAATCTTTCCTTGTCACTAAACCTATATTACTGATTCTTCACTCATAAGAGTAAAGGGGAGTGATCTTCCAGGGGTGCCATGGTACTTATCATCCAATTACCGAGATATGTAAAAAGTGACTGTTTACAAGAATGCCTCCATACTAATAAAAGAGCCAATACTTAAGGTTAATTGTTTAACCAATTCCAATAAATCAAATATATAGCAAAACATTATACGAGAATCATATGTGACTTTTAGATATTTCAGTTGCTAAACTATATACTGGAGTGGAATGGAAATACATCAAGTAATCACTGGTATTCCTGATTTCAGGTCCCTAAAATAAAGAAATCTTAGCAAAGGAGGCATGGCTTCAAAGGAGAAGGAATATGTGGGGGTTACCAAACAAAACTGACCGAATCCAACCACAACCCAGAAAAACATTATAACTTTAAAGAGAAATCAATTTTATTCAGCTGAATATAGGGCAGTGGCTACTATAGAAAAAAAAAAGCAAAAAGGTGTCATACTGTTGGCTGGTTTACAGTCATGCATCAAAACTATTGGATAATGAGTGATTTTGTTTTTGCATGAGAAATGTGGCATACTGATGACAATAATGATTTTGAGCACTATATATTGTATTTAACAATATTGAATAAAACAATATTGGTTTTGAGCACTATATATTGTATTCAACAGTACTGAATAAAACAATAATGGTTAAGGTTATGAATGAGGCAAAATGTGGAGTAAACCAATGTAAAAGTATGTCAAACGTTGTAAAAATCAAACTATGAAAGCCTTACCTAATGTCCACTAGCAAGTAAGGTTTGCAGCATAAATACACTAACATTAATGTAGTCTGCTGCTGGAGACCACATGGAATAGCTGCTTAGGATGATGGTGGGCGATGGCACATATGGTAGCAGTGTGTCTATTGACACTTACCAGCACCGGGCCCAATTCTCAAGCATGGGTGTGTCTAGCATATTTCAGGCAGAATGCAGAAAATCATGATAAATCTCTGCTACAATGGAGGTTCAGTAAGGTTTTCCTGGGTTCTGTTGATTTTGCAAATGATTCCCAGTATTTACATTAATCAACTCCACATTTTGTTGTAAATATTACAACTGCAAAACAAAATCTATCAATATCTAAAGATAGTCTTGATGAATAACTAAACGGGTACATTACAATATTGTTCTCCAATCATGCGATGAGTTTCGATATGTGCAACTGTCATCATGTATGAGTCATGAGTGTTCATCACCATGATATGCTCATATCTACCACATACAGTATGAGGATAAAATTGTTCTTCAATAGTTTATGGTCTAAACCACTTTACGACTGTGTTTGTGTATTGACAAATGTTAAATATCTCCATGTTAAAAAAAATATGCACGAGACACATCTGTCCTTCACCATGATCAAGTGCACACAACGAACAAGAAGGTTATAATGTTGATGGTACGTCATCAATCTGGAAACAATAATTTCCTCTGTGAAAAAAGCTCATACATGAAAGAATGTCCTCCAATCCCTTGTTCTGGTTTCCAGGAATACAACACTCACCTTTTTCTCTCATGCCCACAACGAAACAACACATCATCCTCCTGTACAAAGTGCATAAATGAGCATTTTTAAAACATAAATCAAAGGAAAGAAACATTTTCGTCAAAAAATCATATGGGTTACCCTTTGTTTACTGACTTACAATGAAGAAAATACAAATTATTTGTTTTACTTCAAATAATTCGGAATATGCTTTTATATTTGGACTTTTCCTTGCATCTAGGTTTGGTTAGAAAAACAAAAGAAATATTTAAAAACTTATTCCAACTGAATGTGAAAAAATTAAAATACAATATTTCAAATCGAAACAAATTATTCTCATTTGTATATTAATAAATATAGGAATGCCCGTAAAGTACATTATTAATTTTTCATTACTTTTCCCTTATACTAGACTCCCTTTACAAAAAGAGAATATCAATGGATGTATAACCTGTTCATTAATTCTGCAGGTTCAGGAACAGGTAGAACCGAGTTCATGCGTGAGCTCATCATTTTTCCCAATTCTTCAATTAATAATTTGGCAGGGGGAGTTCGTTACCATTTGCATTCCAGCTTAACCTTACCTATAACCAGAAATGCACCTAAAACCTACCCTATGCATGAGACGTGAGCTCGTAAGAATTCATCTCTGCTGGTTCTACAGTCTGCAGAAATGAGGAACCAATCATCTGTCTCAAAAGCACCCTTTTATGATAAAACCCTTCAAAGTTATTGAAACCAGATATGGCTATGGCTCGTAACATCAATCAATGTTTTCTTACCTTTGTATGTCTCACCCTCTATGCTCTACCCTTTTGTTAAAATTCACCTTTATCTATTTGTGCATTAATTGCATATTGTAATTCTTTCTTAATACAACAATTACCCCCTTATATTCTTATTTTCTCACTCTAATAACACAAAAACAACACTTTATCGTTCATCTTACAACCTTAGAGATATCAATGAGAGGAACTATTCACTGAATGCAAAGTCAAACACCGGTAATGGCAATAATCCAAATATGCAGAGCTTTTTGCCTGAAGCGAGAGAAATGTTCTTATCCTCGACCATTCTGCCATACAATATACCACAAAAATTCACATGAGATGGCAAAAAATTGCAAGCTAACGAAATAAACTAAAAGAAAGGTATATGAAAATAAGGCAGCACTGAAAAAGTTCAGTAACATGACCTGCAGCATGGCTTGCAAAAATAGACGGCTTTTTCTTCTCCCGGTAAGTCTCACGCTCCACTCTTTATCGAAATTACAGCCTCATCATTAACTGTCATGCCTTGTCTACCACACCCTTTCATTCACTGACTTTCCAAGATGTGGGTGGGGCCTCCAGGCACTCATCATCTTATGGAATAAGATGGGATTATGCAAATTTCATTCACCTTGAGGGGTTGCTGGACGTATCCCTGCTGCCGTCGGCAAAACACCGACCGCCGTGTTTGTTGAAACAGCTGATCACCGTTTTCTATCGGGCCGTTTGGTCTAAAAAATGGGAAGCTGGGAGGAGCGGGTGATGGCCAGCCTCGACCCTCAGATGTCATATAGCGGAGTGAGAGTGTGGTCATGTTGGATATTTCTCTCCCTTTACAGAGACGCATCATGTAGTGGTTAAGGTAGTGTACCTGGGATTGCTTGTTTCTCGTTAATCATCCGTGTGTTTTTAAGAAAAACAGGGAATGTGTTGTGCAAACTATCATTTTCGATGGTAAGTAATCAGTGTGCAGTTAAAAAAGGAAGTGTATAGTTCAGCGTTCATATTCGTGTTACTTGTGGTTTAAGTACAGTTGCTCACACAACATTTACAGTTTCGTGTTTACTGTATAGCATAAGAAATTTGAGAGAATTAATTGAATGTGATTTGTTCTAGGTTTAATAAGTGAATTACAATGAATATGAAGATATGTTGAGAAAGTGGTAATAATACCGTGTGGGCGAGAGATTTTAATGCAATGCCTTTTGTTTAATTTAGATAAGTAAGCTGATAAGTTTGCGTTAATATATTGTTTCCACCGTTACGGCACATATGGGAAATAAACTCGCCATACGCCTGAGTAACGCGAACGCATTGCAAAATTTGTCTAAAGGAAGTACGGTATAGCGGGGTAAACACACCTACTTCAAGGTAGGCTGGCTATAAGGCTTCCGGTTTGCTATAAATGTTTCAAATCCTACCGTTTCTTGTCTTTGTAAACAGCTGAATCACAATATTCACCCAGCATAACAGACCATCGTGAATTATGCCCATATTTAGTGTTTTTGATGTACGTTGGTTAAGGGCCCGTCTGGGTTGAGGGACCGAGTGGGTTTGGGCATCATGTTATGGCTGACTTGACAGAGGCTTGAACTCACCTCACCTCAAAATGGGTTTTGCTCTCAAACCTTGTAATTCTTAACGGTGGCGTGATCTTAGCAGACCTGCTCTGCTTAGTGAACGTATCTGTAAATCTGATATCATGAACCTCATCTCCATCACAGTACAGGGATGAAAATATTAGAGAGAGAGAGAGAGAGAGAGAGAGAGAGAGAGAGAGAGAGAGAGAGAGAGAGTCATTTGGTGTATTTGTAATTACATTTTTAAAGAAATGGTTAGAATCTCGTGGGTCCTCATCCCATTACCCCCACCCCCATTTCTCTCTCGCAGACTTTATCATTTCTCACTGCTCTCCTCATTTATTTTTTTCCCTTTACTCAGCTTTTTTTCTGGCAAACGTTTCCATACCTGTACCAGTTCGTATTTCTTCCCCGCAGTACACTGAAGTCGTGATAGATTTTTCGCAGGTCTTAAACGTATATTTTTGTTTGATATTTTGGTATAGTCCATATATTCTTGCAGACTTGACAGATCTTCCTTCCCTCTGCGAGGCTTTTAAGTTCATGACATTGCCCTTTGTGCCTTCAGTCCGTTGCCATTCATAAATTATCATGCATCTTAATCTTCTTCTGTCGAGGCTGTAAAGTTCGTGTTTTTTTCAGCCTAGTGGAAATTCACGTTCCATTACAACGATTTTGTTCGTGAAGTGCTTCTGAATTCTACTTCGTTCATTTCCATTTGTTTGGTTGGCCACCACACGACGCAGTAGTAATTCATTTTGCTTATGTAAGCATTAAAGTTTTTCATCTGTAAATTTCACGCAACCCTTGATAATCTTCTCAATATACTCCTTGAATCCTGTTTTCTCATAATGATGACTTCTAATATTTGACGTATATGTCACTTATTATCGCATTCGCTACTGGGCCTCAATACGGTGTCATCAGTGTATTGTTAATTGTTCCACGACTTACATGCTCAAATCAGTCATCCTTATATTAAATTAGGTTCAGTTTGCCCATTTGTAGATTGTATCTGAGTCTCTTTTGCGTCTTTTAAGACCATCTTTTGATCCTAACATTTTGCTTACTCTGTTGTCATCAGCAAAGCAACGCGACATTTTTTGTTACTTTTTTGATGTCTGATATAAAGTGAACTGAAACAACACCTTTCCAAACGGTGACTGACAAAACAACGGTTCCCTGTAGTACTCGTACTATGAATTTTATCTTGGTTAAAACTTCGTTGGTCTCTTTTCCTGTCTTACCGTTAAAGTTTTGTTTCGCTACTTTCTCTAGTAATATTCTGTGCCTTACTTTGTCATATGCCTCAGCAACAAGAAAAAGTGTCCATTCTCCTTCCTCGCAATGTTTCATATACGTCCTTGCAACAAGTTAATAATAAGGTTTAATTTTTTTTAGGGTGCAAAGCCATTTTGGCCTTTCAACAATCTTTCAAAGACTTATTCCATATGAAAAACTACCAGTTCTCATACTGCTTAGGTATTGGTTTAAATTATGTTATGCGTATTGTTGTAAAATATATCATTTTGTGAATGTTATTTTTCTTTTGACCAGTCTTGATGCAGAGTTCTCTGTAAGCTGTCAGTTGCACGACTTGCACAATTTTCCAATACTAATATTTATTACAGCATTCGTAGCATGCTGGGTAGACCAAATAATTTTTTCTGCATTGTGAGCTAAATCCAGATTGGTACTGTACACGTAACATCTTGCATCTTGGCTAGGAGTAATTTCAGTACCTCTCTACCCCTCTTTAAAGGGTAACTCAACGATTTCTTGTTTTTTTACTTTGTTTTTGTACAATAGTAGTAACTTTGGGTTCCTTCCTGCCCATGCTTCATATAGTTCTTCATTCAGTTTCATTTTTTCTTTAGTGAGATATAATTATTTCTTCATAAGCATTCTTTATTTTCTCATCATACTCTTTTTCTCCTTTTTGCATTGTTGAATCTTAATTTTTTCAAAGTAATACAACCCTTACGTTAGTTCAAAGATACACATACCCATCTATCTTTTCAGAGATGGCGTTCACTTCCTCATAACAGTCTTTGAGAGTGGCTAAGCATGATGTGAAACCATGGTGTCTCATTCAAGTGGTTCTCTACCTTGATAAATCCTCTCTCCGTTTACTTACTCTCTCCTCCAGTTGCTTCCAGGCCAATTTTATTAGCTACACGTTCGTATCTCTGCGGTCTTCTAATTTCTTTGTTGATGACCTGTATCAATTTTCTCCCTCGTATTCTCTCGGTACTCGACCTTACTTCAGCGAGACCCTTAGTAGTATTCTATTCTAGTCGCCTGTTAAGATCGGTTCATGAGCCTTTTGTGGGCTTAGCAACTTCATGGGCCTTCTTAAGTTCCGAGTTTTTAGACGCGTGGTTTAGAATATCATCCCATCTGAGCCTGAGAAGATCAGTCACCTGTGGTGAACACGCTTCGGAACATGTGTATGTATGTTGAGTTCCTAATGTGCAAACGCATATTTCTAAATGGGCAGAGATGTCTACTTAAAAAAAAAAAAACGTGAAAATTAAATCCTGCGTAGACCTGAAGCTTAATAGGAAATATGAGTACGGAATATCCCTTCACTAAATAATTCATTTGTATATAGAATATAATGTTGAAAAGTTATTTCTTTTTAAAATAAAAACCGTGATCAGACTGGTGAATGATGGACACGAGATACATCTGTATCCGAATGGGTGCACACTGGTGGTGTGTTCATCGTGGGATTACCTTTCCCTGCTCCCGTAAAAGGCCAGAGTAATATATCTGGAACGCTGGTTAACCCTTCATAGACTCGATGAACTTCAAATTCTCAGCTGTTGATATTGACACACTAGCATACCGTGCTCTGTTTCGGACAATCGCTCCGGAGAAAATAACTAGTGGATGTGGTCACCGGCTGGTGGTGCTGCTGCCGTCCAGGTCTGGTGTACTGGTGCAGCGGTTCCCGCCCACAAACCTCTTATTTGGCCATTGCTACCTCCGCTCGCAAACACTCCGTGTAAAATGTTTAGAAAAAAAATAAATAATGCGTTTTCGTCATCTTCCTAAGGGGGAAATTGGCTTTCCTTTGGAGATTTGGTGTTAACACTGTAATAGGCCATGAAAATACTTACTCCTCATAAATATGTTAAATGTCCACCTGAGATGTATAATAAGTAAAACGCAATTAAACAGCCAAATCGCCGTGTGAAGCAAGAAGTGGCTGAGCCCTCAGTGTTTATATAGCTTGAGCAACAGATTATACACGTACTAGAAATACCTATAGAATCAGCTACTCCTATCAACCTTATAATGCATCTAGAAAATCTTTTAAGTCATGAAGATCGGTAAATACAGGCAAAGTCTTTCGACCGAGAGAGGAGTTTTCCAGGTAGCATGAACAGGATAATCTTATACTTTACATTAGCCCTTCATTAATTTCATATGCAGGATGTGCTTCACTAGTATAATTAATGCACCGCTGAGATAGGAAAGCCTGTTGAATCTAAAAAATGACATGGTAAGTTTAGGTGGGATGCTTTTGTTTCACGTTTACACACACACACACACACACACACACACACACACACACACAGGTATAAATAAATATATTCTAAATGGGTAAGGTCACACGCATCTTGTTTCATTTTTGTTCAAAGGACAATGCTCCTAGTTTACAGTCCGTTCTGGAATGTTATATGATGATACAGTACCTTTCTCTGACACCATAAAAAGTTGTCTGGCGAGAACTTGCCATAAAATTCCCACAACCTTGTTCGAAGTGTTCTGTTGCAGTCTGATATTTAAGGACAGATTTGATTTTATTCGAGGTATCGAACGGCCGCAATCATCATATCTTTCATCATGGCTACCTAAAATGTTTGATGTTTTCAATTTGTTTCGCCGGTACTAACTACTTTCGGTACTGTAATACTCCATGTCCCGGACGGAATACAGCTAAAATGTTATGTAATTAGGTGGGAACTTCGAACTGGTACGTTAATGTTAATGTTTGTTTTATCATTAACAAAACGGAAATATCAACGACACCTAACAATGTACATCAATAAAAAGACTTCCAAGTTTAGCATTCAAAGTCACTGTGCTTATTTTGAAGAATTTTATCGACCTATATTTTTTTTATTAAATTAAATTTCGATATTAATCTAAACTTTTTCTCGGCAAGTATAGAAAAACCCTTGAAATAGAAAACTATCTGTATCTCACATGCCTGAAAATTATAAATTCCGGATTGACTGCAGTAAAATTTCAATAATATTCATGGTTTTGAGACGATGATAAAATTAATGACATGGTAACTCCAGCCTCCACCTGGGGCTAGGCTGTCACACACACATGACGCTCATGACTCCACTCACTAGCTCATGTGACAGTTTTACGATGCACTTTAGAGTACGAATTACTTATAGTCTCTGGGATGAGAACTCGAGCCATTGTCTGCTCTTCACAAGGTGGATAAGTAAATCCTCAGGCATAGTCTCAAGTCACAAAAACATTTTAACTGTCCCAAAGGACAAACTGGAAACTTTCAAGGAAGGTGTGTTGGGCATGACTGGTGAGGAGTGCTGAGTCTGCCACAAGCAGGACGGGTCGAGTTGCAAGCGGGTCTGGCCGAGTATCATGTGACGGTCGACCACACTGCCGCCGCCGCCGACGCCGCCGCCGCTCCCACTGGCCTGCCTCTCTCTCTCTCTCTCCCGGGTGTTCCATGCCAGACAGGTTTAAATACACGTTTGTTCTGACCAAGAGCGACCACCGCCACCGAATACCATATGTCGTAGGTAAATAGTATACGAGTCAGTAGCAAGAAAATGACAAATTATTATTGTTATTATTATAATTATTAATGATACCGCGGGAACGCAAGGCTCTTGGTTGAACATCAACGAAGGCCTAGCCTTACGTTAAAGTACTTGGAAAGACACAGAAAACATTGTTGAATTACCGAAGAACATGAAAATTCGAGTGGAAATGGAGAACCAGTTCACTGGTATTGCCTCTGATTAACAACAATACTTTTAAACTCCAGGATAGAAGGAAATGTCTGAACGAATTTGCCAGAGACGACGCAGTGACGAGAACGCGTTGTTGCCATCAAAAATATTTCAACACACTATGGCATAAAACAAATGTAATTTGATCTTATCCAAAGTAATATATCCTAGCAATTGAATTAATTCACCTCATCACTACGGGTTCGAGTTTTTGGATTTGGTAATTGGGTGGAAAGAAATTGGCTTTATCGTATGTTTTGTCTCGAGTGAAGCTACATGACTAAGATATATATAAAAAAAATATTCCTGTATATAGAACGTTGCGTGTGTGACGAAGAATTACAAGTACTCAGAAGCGATAATCAAGAGAAACAAGGAGATTCTTAAGGATCATTCAGCGCCGATAAAGGTATTTTTTTCCCAGGCATTTCTCTTATTTCGCATCACACATACACCCACGTGTGTAGAACTCGCCGTAAAGTACAAAATCACACACTAGCAGGTGCATGTAGTCAGGGAAAGACAAATAGGCAACAGGTGTGTGCTGACTGAAGCATAAATATAATACGAGATCAGCGTAGGAAAACAAGCTATTGTGGCAGCTCTGTTCATCAACTACTATTGAGCTGCTCTTCCGACGGGTTGCTCTCCCAATATTATTCCCCTCTTCACCACCACACACACCACGAGTCTTGCGAACGTGTAGATATTTTTGAACCATAAAATGTGTATTTAAAGTACCTCAGTGTATATAAGGAAGAACATGAACTTTTGGATAAGATTTCTGAGGGGCATCTTAATTAAGTTCAGGCCAGAAGCAGTAGCTGGGTGTATATAGACTAATAAACATTGTGTATGCTTCTGCCTGTATACATGTATAAACATTCTTACACTGGTCCTCAAATCATGTAAATTTGCTTTCGAGGAACCATCATCATGTCATAGAAACAAGCCATACACATCACCAACCGCATCAATTCACTGCAATCGTTTTGCATGTAAATTCCCTCTTACTTCTGGGAACAATATAACTAGTGTTACGTCACAATGAATGTCACGTTGTTCCTCAGAGTATTCTCTTTACAAGGGACGCCAATCTGTCCAAGATCTCCGTCCAGAACAGGCTAACAAGGACGGGTGACAGGGAGCGATGGGAGCGTGAAGGAAACGATGCAATTCTTTCCTCCACTAAAACACTTTGACTTATTCATATAGCCCCACAATTTAATACATTTTCGAGAACTTCATTTAACACCTACTAATACTGAACACGCCCCGAGACTCATTCGAGAGGATTCACGGTAGTGGATATTTGGGAATGAAAGGTTACGAAAGATACTTTTTGTTTTGGAATTCATAGATCCAAACGTCACGGACCACAGTGACCACAAATTTTCTCAGCCGAGGGAATGCCAACAGGCAGAGTCTGACGACCACGATGAATACGGCTACTCAACTCAGGTAAAACTATATTTCCTTAAGTACGATGACAGAGCCCATGGTGCAGTTTGATTACGACAGTTTAACTTGAGTACGTCAACTTGAGTAAGATGATGGGATGACTCTTTTTTTTTGGGGGGGGGGGGGGTATAATGGCCATAGGCATCAAGGATGTCATCGACAAATTTCAGCCAGGAGCAGGGGGAAAAAAAGTACGCCTTCAGGTGTTTAAGAAAAGTGTATGACCCTACACACTGTCACTTGGTAAAATGACTTGTCAGCATAATAAAGATTAATTCTTCGTACTCGGTGGGTTACGCTGTTTGTAATAACTAGAGATCTTATTACGTATTGTAATACTTCTGCTTAAAAGCCAGCAGTAGGTAAGTGGAATATAGGGGGGGGGGGAAATTTCTTTTAAACTGTTAGAACCAACGACTAAGTTTGGCCTTTTTCGCAATGAAACCGAAGACTCCGGAACACTGTAGGTACATACTATGACCCACCGCACATAAACCGAGGTTGCTGACTGAAAACAAATATGTCGTGCAGTGTGTGCTGGTAACACTGCCCACAACTGCTGGGCTAGGATATGACTCAGGAATTCCTTCTTACATTCATGATTAAATCTTAAGTACCACTCTCGCCAAATTAACTTTTGTTTTTTAATTCATTTGAATGGTAACCAAATTTTCATTAAAAACATTACTACCTCAAACTAATTTCAGTATACTTTCATTTCAATATTTTTTTTAAATAAACTAATGAATGTAAATATTGTGGGCGATAATTCACGTATGTGTGAGGAGGTCTCACAGTCTGGGAAGATGCGAATATCCGTTGCTTGCCTGTCTGTTTAGCATATTACATCATGATACAATCTCTCACACACATAGTTACTCATTTAACCAAAAACTCCAGTCAATTACACGTTAACACACATACACACACCTGGGATGTGTGTGTGTACAAATACACAAGAGTAAAGACACAGTATAATTATACAAGGTTAAAAGACGGGGGCGACACAAGTGTAAAACTCGCCGTAACACAATTCTCTCTCTCTCTCTCTCTCTCTCTCTCTCTCTCTCTCTCTCTCTCTCTCTCTCTCTCTCTCTCTCTCTCT